>JUFY01033002.1:1178-25049 GCA_001855655.1 Leptopilina clavipes
TATTACGTGCTACTTGGGTAGATATTAACAAAATATGTAGGAAAAATTTTCTATAATATTGATTAATATTTTTTATTTTTAATATTTGACAGGACAAAACAATCTTATAGTCTCGTATAGGTAAATTCTCTTATGAGATATTAGTAGATTTATTTCTAAAGCGCAGTAATTGAATCAAGCAGTAAATACTCTATCAAATGCGGCGCTCGTAAATAATATTTAACAGCATATGTAATCGTTAGGTCCCCAATGTTAATTTGTCGGTCACTTTTCTCTTAAAATATTGAACGGATTGAGCTAAAATTTTGTGGATAAGTCTAAAATATGATAAGGAAGGGCAGTGATGTGCAAAAGTTTTGATATTTTTTAAATTAATTATTAAAAAACACTTTGAAACTGGTAAAAGAAAAAGTGAGGTTAGGATTGACTGTCACAACCTACAATTTCAAAATGTTTGATAATAATTAAATTTAAAAATATTTAAACTTTTGCACATCATTGCCCTTCCTTATCATATTTTAGACTTCTCTACAAAATTTTATCTCAATGACTTGAATACTTATTTAAGAGAAAAATCCGCGACAATATTAAATTAAAATATATGTGTAAAGTTTTCGTATTTAATTTTTATGTTTGATTTCAATAATTATATGTTCAAATAATTTTTAAATTTTTTTTCCAATTTTTATATACTGTAAACAATTATATTTAATTCCATTATTAAAAACTCACACTTTTTATAAAGGACAAATATCAATTTAAAAATGGAAGAACCGGTGGATTAAAATTTGCAAATAAATTCTAAATCCGAAATTATTTTTAAGTCACAAAAAGGAATATAAAAAAGAGTTCATTTTTAAATAAATTTTTTTTTATGAAGAGCACTTGTGACAAAGGAAGATTATTTTTAGTTTTGACAAGACGAAATTTAAAAAAAAAGTGTAAGTAAAAAAAGTACATTTTTGACAGACAAAACCTATTTCCAAATACAAATAGAGCTGTCCAGTGTGACGTCATTTTGCCCACCAGGTGGTAATTTAGCGCAGATTTGTATTTTACCGACGCATATACAGATATATAAATGCACGGGTTTTTATATCTATATATATAGATATAAAAACCCGTGCATTTATATATCTGTATATGCGTCGGTAAAATACAAATCTGCGCTAAATTACCACCTGGTTGGCAGAATGACGTCACACTGGACAGCTCTATAGGGGAAACCGATTTGGAATGTGACAAAAATCAGTTTTCTGAAAATAGCTATAGGGAAAGAAACGTCAAATACGAAAGATCTTGAGAGCGAAAGTATATATAGTTGTTAATTTCTTAAATAAATTGAATATTTTTGCTTACTTTTGAACGATCAATAATAAGAGATCAAAAAAGCGACAATTCTGCTTTCCATTTGCATTTGCCGCTAAATCCGACGCCGGCGCATAAAAACTTGACTGTGTTAACGTCATCTGACGAAATTTATCTCAACTACTTCAAGCACGTGATGGCAAAATTAGCGATCGTCCCAACGTCAAACGTCATATGACGTCATCAGCGATTCGACGCGAGTGGGTTTGTTTGTCTGATAAAATTTGACATTTCGATAATCCAAAACAAAACAAACAAAAAAAAACCAACAAAATGACGGGATTTTAACAATAAACAAAAAAGAAAGATAAGTATTTTCTGACAAAGAAAACCCTCAAATTGTAATTTATAAAAAATATTTACAAAATGACTGACTACGAGAATGAGAACTTCTGCAAAAAGTTGAGAAAAGCTACTAAAGAAATTCACGCTGTCAGTGATGCATTAGTCAACGCTAAATTAGTTTTTGGTATGAATTTCATGATTCTTTTTTTATCTCTTTCAATATTATTTATTAGAAAAGTAGAGTAAATTGTAAGAAGGGTGTTAACCTATATTTTTGTCTGCTATAAAACAAAAATAACGTTCTTATTTCTTTATTGGCAATCTGATTTAACTTTCAATTGTTTTTGTTATTTGTTCTAAATGTTTTTTAGTCAATAAATTTTCTTTTAGTGATATTGTTCTCAAAGTAGACGTAATAATTTAATAATAAATAGACATTTTGACACTTCTTTTGTTATTGGTAATAATATTATATAAATTTGTCACCAGATGACGCGATGTTTAAGAGCGCGTAACTTTTGAATGTTTAAAAATGTAAAATAAAAATTTGAATATAATTTTGATTATATTTTAATTCGAAAGGAGAAAATTAATGTTGTTTTTATTTTTACAGCATTTCACGATGACACAGTATGGGCCGATGGCCTTTTAGCTTTCTATGAAATTTTTCGATACCTAGAAGGTGCGATGGATAGATTAAAAAATACAAAAGTCGGTCTTCTAAATATTCCAGGTCTTCAAAGAACTGAGGCATTCGAAAAGGATTTAGACTACTATCTAGGAAAAGGATGGATTAAAAATTACACTCCAAGGTAAATTATTTTTCATAAAGTACTTAATGAAAATCATTATTAATTTTAGAAAAGTTACATAATAATTTTTTTTCAGAAATAGTGTAGCGAAGTACTTACTGCGTTTAAGGGAAGTTGAGGACACCGATCCATCTCTTTTAATGGCGTATATTTATCATTTATACATGGGATTATTGAGTGGTGGAATAATTATCCGTCAAAAGCGGCAACTCGTACAAAAAATTTCACCATTTAAAAATGAAAATCAAGATGGGAACAACATTACCGATTTTGGCGAGTACAATATATTTCAATTGAAAAACGAAATGCGCACGACAATGAATCGAATTTCGGAGACATTAGACGAAGACACGAAAAATAAATTAATCGAAGAAAGCAAAATAGTTTATACACTTAATAACGAATTAATAAGAAGCGTGAGAGGTGCTGGTTCGGTTATTTTAAAAAAAGTCTCCTACTTCCTCGGCACTATTGTTTTTGCAATTCTCGTCTTCCTCTACTTCTTCAAATAAGAATTTTTCAGAAATAATCCTGTTAAATTTCTCAGAAAATAATTGTACATATATTTTTTTAATTGCACAACTTCCTAATTACCTATAAATTATTGCTATTTTTCATATAAGACAAAATTAAAGACCAATCGATGTACTTTGTATTTTGATAAGTATTTATCAATATTCGACTTTTTTTAACTGAATTCTTTTATGAAGAATTTATTTATTTATCCACCAAAGAAAAGAGAAATGTTTTTATTAACTAAAATTTAAATTATTTTTTATTTCACACAAATATGTCGATTGGTCTCGTTTTTTCTCCCACTCGCAACAACATGAATAATAGCTCAATTTTAAAAATACGAAAAATAATTTATTAAATGAATGAGTGACATTTGTTCCCAAAATGTAATATAAAAAGTGTACAAATAATGAATTTAACATAAATGTTATTATACACACCGTATACACGGAATTAGTGAATATAACATTAAATTAGCAATCGTTTTTCGTCAAGAATCACGAGTAAAACTTACAGTTTTACGATAAATGATTAGATTTAAAAAAAAAATGAAAAAGAAATATTTAAAAAAAAGTACCGTCGTGACAAAAGTAAAGTCTTTATCTAAAATAAATCTTTCTCAAAATAATTAACGAAGAATAACATAATTTTTCATACACATTCTCTTCATATACTTGTCAACAAAATGTACTTTACATCCATTTGAAATTGTATTCAAATATTATTAATCTCGACAAAAGCGAAGCTTTAAAAACTAATAATAATAATAATATCACTACAAATTTGTAGATCACAGGTATCTTCTTCTAAAACTCGACGAACAGAAAAATCTATAGACAATTAAGAATAATCTTCTTATCAAATTTAAAATGAGACCATATTTTAGTTCGAAATTCATCTTTCGAGGACGATTCCTTTATCGTTAAAGATCCTTGTGTGCCAGTGGAAAATGGCGATTGATTACGTTTTGCATCGGTATTCAATTTTCGATTAGGCTCTCCAAAAATGTGTGGCTTTGAATTTCCCTTGTCGCCTATAAAAAATTTTTTACATCAAAAACTCTTCTTTGTAATCAAATATATTTTTTTTCACTTAAAAATCACTACGATTGAATTATTGCATTTATCTAACAATTTGATATTTTTAAATCTAATACGGAAATTAAAGAAATAATTTTCAAAATACAATTAAGAGTTTATCAGAAAATACTCCCAAATAGATATAGATATTTAACGATTAAGTCCTAGTATGTATAAAAAAAAATTGTGCCATTCGTCCAAATATGTAATTTAAAAAATATATAATTACGAGAAGCGTTCATTTAAAAAAACAGGGTCAAAATTTTTAATAATATCTTTTTAAGAATATAAACTAAATTGATTTGTCATTAATTAAAATTATTAAATGAAAAATTACCTTTAATTTCTTTTCCACCTGGATGTTTCTTGGCAGAATGAATCGATGAGTCATTGAAAATTAAAGGTTGATGACGTAAAGGACTCTCGGTTAATTGTTTAGCAAGCACTGCCGGTGTTTGATCACTATTCGAATCGCCGAATAAATTACGTTTAAATGCATTTTTCGTGATGGGATTTTTACTTTCGTGAGAACTCTTACGACTTCGAACTGGAGAAGTGTTTGGCTGTCGAGTATTTCTCAAGTCTGACACTTCATTCTTAAAATAAAAATTCAAAGTACATTAAAAATAGATAGTGTAAAGAAAACAAAATATTGTATATAAGTCAAGAAAATAAAGAAACATTACTTGAGAGATCATTTGTTGTTGTCGTTTACTTTTTGCTGAATTTTCAACATCACCAACAGACTTATGCCGATGCCTACGTCCCGGTACATTTTTATCCCTTTGTTGTTTCTCTATAACCCAGCGTTTTATTCGTCTAGAAAAAAATATGTACATAATGTAGAAATTAATTAAATATATATGAAATTTAGATAAATTGAAATTTATTTTCTTACTTGACGAAAGGAACGACCATGAAGAATGAATTCGGTCCAACTCCCATTTTCACTTTTGGAGTCATGTCCTTTTTATTGTTTGGCAAATCAGCAAGTGCAAACCACTCAACATTTTTAATTTCTTTACGTGTCAATGGCTGAAATTTCGTATCCTTCTGAACGCCACTTATAATATAAAGTCTCACGAGTTGATCGTTGATAACAGATTCAATGTATTCATTTTTATCAATTAAATTTGAAATATCAAAACCTGTTTCTTCTAAAACTTCACGAACTGCACAATGCGATGGATCTTCGTCCTCGTTTACTTTGCCTTTTGGAAAACCCCAACTGCTTTTTGCCCAATAACTTTGAACGAGAAGAACTTTTGTCATGTCTTCATTTAAAACAATTGCACCAAATGTTGGCACATTTTGTTTATATTCTCTCCATTGTTCAATAATTGAGTCAATATTAGTTAAGTGAGGTTTCAAAAATGGAATATGCTGAAAGATATGAGTTACAAATTCCTTCATGCCACACGATTTGAGTTTCGTATTTTCTTCCACACAATAGAAATCCAAATAAAACCAATGTGCCAATTCAATTTGAAAACAAATACGGACTAGGTCCTTTCTCTCTTCTTCGGGTACATTTATTATAAAACGACTGAAATAATAAGTTTTTACATAAATAAGAACGAAACAAAACAAAATTCCTAACCTCAAAATTGCAACATTAAAACCATAGTAAAATAAAGCTGTTTTATTTCATCAAAAAAATAGAATTATTATGACAAATTATTAATCCAGATCTTTGATTTAAAAAGTTAATAGAGTCATTTTTAATTCATTTAATAAAAAGTAATAATAAAAACAAACCTGCTCAAGTCGTCGAGAATGTACAAGGGTATAGAATGTTCCGACATAATGGTTTTTTGTACCAATTTAACAATGAGATAGTGAAATACCTCGAGAAATACGAATATAAATCTTTAGAATTATAAACAATTATTTTTAATTTGTATATTTATACTTTTTTTATGTCTGTACTCACGGTACTCACGTACTGCTTTTCCTGCTTTTGATGGCTTTTGCCAGATTGCGTACTGCGCATGTGCGAATCTGTTACGCTTTTGATGGCTTTTGCCAGATTGCGTACTGCGCATGTGCGAATCTGTTACGCTTTTGATGGCTTTTGCCAGATTGCGTACAGCGCATGTGCGAATCTGTTATGAGCATCTGCGTGAAGTTAGCATTACAACATACAATGCATGCGTTAACAACGTAACCGTATGAACGGTTAATAATTTCAGGTTGTCATGGTAACGTAAAAGAGTAAGAGAGACAGTGAATTCAAGTTGAATTTACTGTCTCTCTTACTCTTATTGCTCCCACCTGCGAGCGAGATAATAGTCTCTCGTCACATCTTTGATTTTACAGACGATTAAATTTAAAGTTTGTAAATAAAAAAATATTTTTATTTTAAATTCAAAATATCATAAACATTTTTTATTCATACTTTATATATTACAATGTTTAAATGTATCATTTACATTACACAATAAAAACTCGCACTCCTTTAAAATAAAATTCATAAGAATTTTGTAAACTTCATAAATAAATTTTATTAATTTCACAATTAAATTTTTAATGAAAATAATATTCAAAAATGAAATTTACTCTACAAGTTGTACAATTTGTTCCAATATACTTTTTATGTCTTCAGTTTCATTACTTAAATGAAGATCCCAATTATGTACATCATCTAAATCGCATTCTGTTTCCATGTCATCGATACCTATTGAAATATATATTTTTTATAAATAATGTTTTAAAAAAATTTTTATATTTTTAATGAAATATCTATTTTACCCGATGTAAAAGTCCAACCACGTTTAATGCGGACAGCTTCACTACAGCTAATTCGAATGGATTTGCAAATTTTTCCATAATTTTCTAAAAACCATTTAATATCAGTTTTCCTTCTCGCATCACTTAATATCCATATGGGTTTATTTTTAACTGAAATAATAAATAAACATAAAAATGATTTTTACATGCTATTAGATTGCTTTAGAGAGTTATTTTTAAATAACTTAATTTCCATAACGTACCATCATACATTTCAATAGCAGCTCGACAAAAATATCCATAATCTTTTTTTCTAGTATCTTCTCCCCATTTTACCATTTCGAGTCTGTATTTTTCCTTGAATGGTCCATCTCCAAGTAACTGATTTAAGTCGAGATTTAATGATTTCGCCCAGTGAGATTTTATTGGACCGGATAATTTGATAATAACACTTTTTTGGTCACCAAGTCTAAACATACATAATTATCATAATTTAATAAATTTGCAATATTAATACATCATGTACTATTATGAAAAAAAAATAAATTTTTTTTCTGAACTACAAAAGAATACAAAAAAATATATAAATAGGTCAAAGGTAGAAAATTTCACATGTACACATAGAAATAAAAAATTTTGTTCTCTTGAAATAAAAAAATTACCTTTCAAATAATTTATCTGTTATGTAATCTTTTCCTGATTTTCTTTTGCCACTGAAAATTAATATATGTTCCGGTGTTGTTAAATTATTTACATTCTCCGTTCCTTGACAATGATCATCACTTCTCATGGCTGCCATGTTGAATTCCACTTTTGTTCTCATTAGAATACGCTTTCCCTTTTTTCATGAACTTGAGAAATTTTTCCTAGATAATTTTGTAAAAAAAGTCTTGACTCGCGACACTTTACGCAACTAAAAGTATTTATCATAATTTATTCAGTAAATTAACACATTTTGAATATAAATGAAAATATTCTTTCAGTTTAATTGCAATTTTTCAAATAAATTTATTCTTTAATTAATATTTTATTCGAACTTTTAAATTTCATATACGACTTTTGTAATGCTTCCTATAAGCACCTATGACTGCTTGTAATGTAATTTTATAATGTTCTTTCAAAAAGAAAAACTCGAACCACAATGAAAAATTTTTGTGTTTAGAGAAATTAAATAAACTAGACTTTGTGAAATTAGATTTTTATCTTTTTATTAAAGTACAATAATTAAAAGGAAATTTATTTCTTAGATTTAGTTTCACGTAAGGCTTTACGTTCAGTTGCCTTTTTTAATTGTGCTTTTGGTTTTAGATTGTGTTTCTTTGCGAATCGTTGATTTCGCAAAAACTTCAAATCCATCTGTAAATTAATGTTTTTAAATACAGTTTTCATTGTAAAATAATAAATTCTTTAATTTAGATTAATAAAACATTTCTTCCAAAATTAAGGGTTCAAAAGTTTTGTTTGATAAAACTTTTTGTCAAGATTGTTAAAATAAATAGAAACAAACATTTTTAAAAACACCTGTCATTATATTAAGACTTTTGGCATTTTCTCAAATATTAATAGTTTGGAAAACTTTAATTTTTAAACTAAAATTAAAAAAATAATGGAAAACTTACACCAAGGGTGGATTCATGCCTAAAACGTTTGGGTTTCTTGATTCCATTGCGGTGAGCTTTTCTGTCTGAAAATGACATTTCAAAATAAAAACCATGCACTTTCAAAGTAACTTAAGAAACAAACAAAGTGTTATAACAAATTAATTTAAGAAACCTAATTGAAATATGTACTCGAAAACACTACTTTAAAATTTGGAAATTATGAAGATTGTCAAGTTTTGTAAATAGTTCCATTTTAAAACAAATGTAGAAAAATATGAATATTTCAAACCTTTATAAATCAATTTCAATCTATATTTGTTGTAAAAATCTAATATAAATTGTCTTTGTATAAATAAAATTAGAAGAAACGTGGAAGAAACGAATTTGTAAACACAACAAAAACTTGTTGGTAAAGGTTAAAATTTACAAAATTTATTGATAATTACTTACTTTGATTGTGATTCGTATGATTCTTGGACTTGGCCATTTTTCACGTATTATTGATCACTGCAAAAATAATTAAATTAAATTAATTAAATATTTGCGTCAGCTGAAGACTGGAAATATTTTTAGGTTATGTAAAGTGAAATTAGCATTATTTCGATATTTATTGCTTTAATATTTAAAAAGTAACAAAGTAATTTTACGTACAAGTTACTCACGAGATATATTTTATTTATAATTTCTAGGATTTCCGTAGATTTTACGGATTTTTATTGAAAACTGAAGAATATTCAGAAATAAGCAAACACAACTCACCGGAAAACCCGAAACCGGAAGAAAGAAAAATTAAAGATGGCCGCTGACGCATGCGCTTTACAAATACAAGTTAAAAATTAAATGAATTAAATTATATTTTGATTCCAACTAAAAACAGTAGAAGAAATTGTAATTAAAAATATTTACAATTAAAAAAGGAAACTGATTTAACAATATTTTTTTTATTAATTATTTAGATTTATTGTAAAAATTAATTTCAAACTTGTGGCGGAAGGGTAGATGTCACTTCTGTCAGAAACCACGTGACCTTCAACATCCAATCACCTGTTATTAACATTCCTTGTGGAAAAAAATCACGTTGTCAACAATCAAAAGTAATATGAAAATGTGATTTATTCAATGTCATCATTCTATAATTATCATTTAAAAAATGTTATCTGTAAATTCGTATTTAATTCTGCATTTAATAAAGCATAATGTGAAACCGTGGAAAAAATTTACACGTCCTTTTGGACGTGTTTTGGAGATAAATTAAAAACTTCAAAAAGTGTTTTATGGTTATATTTATGTGTCATAAATATATGACAATCAAAGTAATAATAGTGTTGTACATAATTAACTAGTAGTAAATTTTAAAGCTACTTTGATAAAATTAATTAAATATAATCATCCCAATAAATTGAAATGATGGATGATTGGATCCAGAAACATTTAAGGATAGAGCAGTATGTTGTAAAAAAGGATACAATTTTACATAGAATATCAGGAAGATGTGACACTAATGTCAGTAATTTGAAATTAGGAATGCTTGTTGAATCAGTTGGTAAGCAATCAGATGATCTTAGTGTTCAAATTCGAATTAAAGATCCACACGAACGTAGTGTTTGGTCCAATACAGAATGGAAGTGTCATACTTACGATCTTATTCTTGTATCGAAAAAAATATGGAATTATTTAGCTGCAGTTTCTGATTATAATGAGAGAGTAAAAATTGCAAGTAATAAACAATTGTGCAAAGACATTGAAAATATTCGTGAAAATGACAAGATTTGGTATTCCTCAAATGATAGTTCATCTGTCGAATTAGCGATCGTCAATTTCATCGGACCTGTACCTGAATTAGGAGATGGAGTATATTTTGGCCTTGAATTACTGGTAAATTTATTACATATTTAATAGTTTGACTAATTTATTAACAATCAATCGTTAAACGTTGAGATCTTTTTTTTTTTTTGCAAATATTTCATTTATTGATTAATTTGCTTTATGGCTTATAACATTTAAAAATTAAATGATAGATTAAGATTTTATTGCACATATAAACTGTAAATTTATTTTCAGGAAAGTAGAGATTTACTCAATGGATTTAGTGTGAAATTTGCAGCAGTGAACAGTATTACCCCTTGTAATCAAGAAACCCTTGACACCACCAGAAGTGTCGAAAAAAGTAACAAAATCTTTTGTTGTATTTATTCTTATTCTTAAATTTTGATAAATTCAAGGTTAAAGAATATTTTAAGCAAAATTTATTATTTGTAGATTTGAATTTTTGTGAGAAAAGTTATTTATCATTGCAATTTTTATTTAAATAGGTTTTTTGCATAATGACATTGGCATGACAAAACGAGATTATCACAATAGTGGCAACAGTCGTAATAATGATTGTATAAAAGTTAGACAAGAGACAAATGATTCTCTTTTCGATGGATATGGATTTGATGACAGCACCAACAATAATCGAGAACTTATAACGTTCTCCAAAGATGCATCCTCAGCTAATACAATGCAGTCCTTAGAGAAAATGTCCATAAGTGATAATGGAAAAGGGAGCAAAAATTCAGATGATTATAATTTATTACATTTTGGTAATTAATACTATATTAGATCATTGCAAATTTATTATTATTAATAAATTATTTATTATTTTTGTATAATATAGTTTGTTTACATTATTTTTATTTCTATATATATTTCATTTATTTACATTCGATGGTTATTTATAAGTTTTCATAGGGTAATTTTCATTTTGTAAATAATGGAGTTTGTTCTTGACCGGTCCTTCCGCATACCGTAAAAGAGAGATAAAAATAACGAAAGCGTTTAAATTTAGCTAGTCGCGTATTCCGTGCTTAGTCTCGTCGTGTATACCGTCGCGAAGAATTCTTTCCTCTATTGTAATTTTGTTATGAAATGGCGGCGATTGTTCAAGAAATCCCCCTCTTTCTTTTACAACGAAATTGGAATAGTGATACGGATTCTGATTTTAGTAATTTAAATAATGACGACGATGATAATAATTGGTTACACAGCGATGAAAAAAGTATGTAAATCAAATTTCCAAAGAAAAATAAAATTAATTGTTTATCCATTTCAAAATAATTTCAATATTTTTAAAAATTCATTGAAATAATTTGTATTTATCCATTTTTTCTACATGCAAAATTTAAAAGGAATTTAATTCTAATTAAAATGGAAATAGGAGAGATAATTAAAAATGTGAATGATTGTTTTCTTCTATAGATGATGAAACCGAAAAAGAAGAAAATAATAAACATGGATTAGTTTCTGACACTGGAAATTTGTGTATTGGATCAAATGTTAAAGTGCTTTTGGATAAAGAAACACGTTCTGGTGTTGTCAGATGGATTGGCACGCCACGAGGCCTTCCTCCTGGAAAAACCATGGCAGCTGTTGAACTGGTAGAAAAAATTCATTTTTTGACAATTATTTAAAAAATTGTTTCTGAAAAAAAATTTTTTCTTAAGTGATTATATATTTTTGCAGGACGATGATCATTATTTAGGAACAGATGGAATTTATAAAGATGAAAGATACTTCGAGTGCCGACCACAAAGAGCCTTTTTTACAGACATTAAAAAATGTCATCAATTTGATGCACCCGTGAGTTTTTGTTTTCTAATACATTTATCTTTTTAATCACAATTTAATAAATCGTTGTTGATAATTTATTCAAAAGATCGATAGTCACAAAAGCAGAACGAATATTGATAATTTTGGAAATATGGAAAGCTCTGTAGTAGTGGGAATGGTGCGTCCAATTTCTGTCAAAGGCGATTTGGAGAAAATTTGTGGCAAAAATCGAGGAATTCAAGGCCATCATAATTCTTGCTATTTGGATGCAACTCTTTTTAGCATGTTTACATTTACCAGTGTTTTCGACAATCTTTTATTTAGGTAATAACAAATTATTTATTCATTAACCATTTTTGATTAATTAACTAATAGTAAAATAATTCATCATGGTTTGTAGAAAAATAGAAAAATATTTCAAAAAAATAATATTTTAGGCCTCAAAATGATGAAGACTGTGATCAATATGAAGAAGTGCAAAGAGTTCTTCGCGAGGAAATTGTAAATCCATTGAGAAAGAATTTTTACGTGCGAGCGGATCGTGTCATGAAATTAAGAACTCTTCTTGAAAAATTATCATCAATTTCAGGGCTCACTAGCGAAGAAAAAGATCCAGAAGAATTTTTAACATCTTTAGTGGCACAAATTTTAAATGCGGAACCATTTTTGAAATTAAGTTCCGGACAAGAGGCATATCATTATCAATTATTTGTTGAAAAGGACGAACATCTTAGTTTGCCAACAGTGCAACAATTACTTGAACAAAGTTTTCTCACAAGTAATATTCGACTGAAGGAAGTTCCTTCGTGTCTGATCATACAAATGCCTCGTTTTGGAAAGTCTTTTAAAATGTATCCGAAAATTCAACCCACGTTATTGTTGGACGTGACCGATATAATAGAAGATTGTAAGACTTTTTTCTTCAAAAAGCATTAAAAAAATATTCTTAGAAAGAGATTTTTTTATAACCGTCAGTTATTTTTTAGCTCCAAGACAATGCACAGTTTGTTCCAAGTTGGCAGTCTATGAATGCAAACAATGTTACGGTCAACGTGGCGAGGGTCTCGAGAGTATTGCATTTTGCACAGAATGTCTGGAAACGGTAAAATATGAATTACATTTTATTTACAAAGAAAATATGCTTTATTTACTTTTTTTTGCATTAAATTAAACATTTAATTTGATTTATTTTCTCAGGTCCATAGACACGAAAGGAGAATTAATCACAAACCAAAGGAACTTACAGTTCCAATGGATTACACAGCTCTTCAAGAACATTGTCCTGTACCTCGATTATACCTGGAACTTTTTGCCGTCGTTTGTATTGAAACTTCACATTACGTTTCGTTTGTAAAATGTGGACCTGGTTCAGAAGCTCCCTGGTGCTTCTTCGATTCCATGGCCGATCGAAAAGGTATAATAATCCTCTAATTTTGCGAATTGCAATTATACTTAACTAAATTAATAAAAAAAAATCCAAATCTAAGCCAAAGACTCAAATAAAAATAATTTAATAAAGTTTGTAATTTTTTTCAGGCGAACAAAATGGTTACAATATTCCCGAAATGGTTCCTTGTCCGGATTTTCCACATTGGTTGAGTGAAGAAGGAGCTAATAAATTATCAAAAGTAACAGACGATCGCCAATTACCGGAGCATGCAAAGCGGCTATTTTGTGATGCGTATATGTGTATGTACCAGTCGCCAGATGTTATGATGTATAAATAAACTTAATTGAACAACGCAATAGGTAAGTTAGATTAGTTCAGCTTTTTTTTTTTCTTTTTTTTAGTTTAATATATTAATTCGTACATATACCTGGATCGATTCAAAAATCAGTCAGGTTGGGCACAAAGAGAATGTAACACAATAAATTTGTATGATAACTCTCTAATTCAAATGTTTCTTCTTTAAAAATATAGAAGTTACACGTATATTTGTAATATAATTTCTTAGCTCATCAAATATTTTTCCTCTATTTAAATGCTTCATTCGAGATTAAATTAATTTTATGTGCATTATTCCAACTATTTTAATTATATATTGCACTGATGAGAAAATAAAAATTATTTCTCTCGAATGTTGTTATTAAAATTTAGTCGCGATATGTTTATCATTTGAATTTAAATTTTAAATATTCAATAATAAATTTCAAATATTTCACAGCCATTGTTATACAATTATTGTGACAATGGGAAATTTTTTTTAAGTTTTGAGACTTCGACAGAGGTAAAAAAGAAGAGAAAAGAGTAGCTATCGCTAGTAGAAAAAATTCATTATTAGATTCAAATTATTCATTTGTATGTTCCCATACAAAATTTAACTATATACATCCTCTTTAGATTTGTTTTTCCTCTAACTTACAATTCTTTATTGCCTCCTAAAGACTTTTTTGAGAAAAACTTATGTCTGATAGACAATCTTTTAACATTAATATATGCATTTTATATGCCTACTTACAATTAGATTTTTTTTTAATATTCATATAATATTGTACACAAGTAATTCTGTACGATTTAAAAACTAAAATAATTTTTTAAGATAAAAATAATAACTTATTGATATACATGAGTGCTTATAAGCTTATAACTAATAAACGACATAGGCAATAAGCAATTAGATGTATTTTTCAAAATTTTTTTTTAAATATTACATAAGTGCACCGTAATCTAAATTTACAATTTGGTAAATTTTTTCAAACCACCTTGATGCAATATTCTGTGATACATTTTACGAATGATCAAATTATCATTGATCATGATTGAGATCTTTGAAGAATTTTAAATGATAATATTTATCTTAAATTTATTATTCAAAGTCAGATCATTTTATGGTTTACGCAAAAAAAAAAAAAAAAGAAACACTTTACAGTGCACTGCACAGCTGTGTATAAACTGTTTGTTAATTAAATTAAAACAAAACACAGCGCTTTTAATTCATTGTGTCAAACACAAAATTCAGTTCTTCAAATATATTGCAAATAAATCATTATTTAATTGAAAATTCAATTTTCCATTAACCTCTGCATTGTTCTTAAACTAGTTTTCAATTATGAGTGAACATAATAAAACACGCAAATTTACATTTACGTAAATTAGTAATTCAAAACTTACACAAAGAAATATCCATAAGGATAAGAAAAAAGAAATAGGAAAGTTTTACACTTAATTTGGTAATATGAAATATTACTCTTTCTTTTTAAGTCTACGTTTCAAAAATAAAGTGAAATCCTAAGGATTTTTTTTAAGTATAATAATGCAAGAAAAAATTTTTCATTCCGAGGATTTTACATTTACATATCTATCTAGAGATATTTCACCAGGTAGTTGATCACGTAAAAATTAACACATATAAATATCAATGCATAAAAAAATGCTATCACAAAGTCAATAATTTTGAAAATAATATAGAGAAATTAGTCGAGAAAAAAGATGAAGAATTTAATATTTGGAGAATAGAAAACTGTTCCTCGGGAACATTATATATGTATAAAGATTTCGATATTGAAATAATTATGAAAACTTGTAAAGTTTAATGTAGCTTAAAGCTAATAATCCTCCTCGTCTTCATCCATTGCAAAGTCACTTCCAATGCCAGAATCCAGAGCATAGATTGGACTAGATAATAATTTTTTTAATATTTTATTTGTTTAAATTTAAAAAAAAATAAGTATAATTTCTCTTTCAATCTTACTTGATTGCTCTGCAAGTGAAGAATACGATTCTCTTTAGTTTTTTGTTGTAGAAAAAGTAATTGAATGACCACAAACATCCATCTTCCCCGAATGGATCAGACGCTAAATCTGGATTGTAACTGGAAAAAAAATTTATTTATTAAAATAAATTTTAATTAAGGAAGAAAATAGAATTATTTATAATTAAAAATTTCAATTATTTGATAGCTCGTTTAAATGATTGTTTCTTTAATTACCTGTAAATGTCGCACTCCTTCATTGAAATTTCATCTTCCACAGCAGCCCAAAGTGCAGTGCGAAGAGTACGATAATGATCTCCTGCTGTAGCGCTGAGATTACTGTCAACAGCGTTCATGACCCATTGTAAACTTGGCTCTTTACTGAATTCGTGACTCTTTGCATCGGAAAAATCATAGTCAGGATGAAAAGCTGAATTCAAGGTGGCAATCAAGTAAAACAAAGTTTTACGACTTATCGTGTCACAAAGAGGGCCCTCCTCGTCCCCAGAAATACTACGACTAAAATTAAAAAGTATTATCATTTCTTTCATTTATCATTTTTAATTAATATCATAATTTTATCTTACTTTTTAGATATATTGGGAATGATTTTTTTTATAAATTTATATTACCCTAGTAATTGTGATTTATAACATTTTACATAAATTTTGTAAATAAATACGTATACTCTTATTTCGGGTTACTAATGAAGACAAAGAAAAGTCAGATTTAATCTCACTGGTCGTTCTCAGTATTTAAAAACACAATAAAGCAGACTGAGATAACGAATAGGTATAATCTAATATGTTTACTCAGCAGGCGTTATCTTAAAAAATAACCATTGCAGTCATCATTTTTCGCTGTGTTTATATAAATATTTTAAAATGTAAGACAAATTTTGTTCTTAGTTTCAAAAAATTGTCAATTTTCTTAATAAGTGATTGAATATAACTTACATTACTTAATTAACGAAAGTTTGAATAAAAATCGAAAATCTTAATTTTAAATTGTAAATATCTCTCATAACGATTAAAAAACATCTTTTCATGGTATAAATAATAATCAATGGTCAAACTGTCATTGAACTACTTAATTTGGCTGTTTATTGAAATTCAAGTTCATTAACAACTAATCTTAAACACATTGATATCTCATAAAGCTCATTAAACGACTGTCAAAACCTTATCAAGGTCAGTAAACAAACAACAGAATAGGATGAATCTGGCTTTTTTGTGTTAAAAAGGAAAAAATTTCAAAACAATAATGCTACAGTATTTTATAAAACTCAATTCTGTATTACCTGCAGTATCCTTGAGCTGGTGATGTTCCAAGAGATGTTTGCGGAGGTGAAAGAGCTTGAAGATCATGAGGTGTAACTCCTTGCTCTGAATTAAATCGTTTGTAAAGCTGTTTATCATTTCCAGCCATTTTACAAGAATAACTTTCAATCCTACGGTATAAATAATAATATTTAGTAAGTATTCTCATGAGATAACTGTCAAAAAGGATAAAAATAATAAATACCTTCCGATTATTTTACTGTCACCAGTGGTAATTGACAAAGCGCTATTAATGGCTTCAAATCGTGAACTCTCTAACAGCTTCATTTTGTTTTTTCTCGTTTTGATCTTTATAACAAGGATGACGATTATGTAGATCAGGATCTATCGTTCAATGAGAGCTTTATACGTTCATCGATCTTGATATCAAAGAAAAACTTTTTAAATCCCAATAAAGCTTCTCAATAAAATCGTTCAGTAGCGACGAGCTGTTAAAAAACTTATACGATTTCTGAGACTTATTGTGTCTTTGAACATTTTTTTCTTGTGTATGAAGATTCCTTTCCTCTTCGAGTGTACAAAGTTAATTGTTGATTTAATGGTTCTTCGTTCGGTGCTAAACTTTGGGTACATTACAAATCAAGAAAAATATTAATTCAGATTGAAATTAACACTGGTTTTTTTTTAAGTTCCCGGTGTGATTAAATTGGCTGATTTAGTTAAAAACTATTCGCGGGCGATTCGCCAGCGAAAAGTAGACTCGTCGAGTTCAAAACGACCTGGATGCACTATTATAAAAAAAAGACCCCGGCTGAGGAAAAAAACACTGTTTTTCACCTTTTTAACTTCTTTGACAAACAACGTTCACTCAAAACGAAAAAAGTTGGAGAAGGGCAATTGAGGTGAAGGATCAGTTGTCAAAAACTTTTACTCGAGAACGCGCTACTGATGAAAACAATCCATGATTACTGACATTGTTAAATGCACTCATACAATTACTAACGCCGAAAAACTAGTGTCACAAAAACAATTTCTTGGGTAAAACACTGTTCTTGCACAATTCGTTAAACAAAAATTCGGCCGTATTCACAATAACTGCATATAAAACGATGCACAAATTCGTTCTACGTGACAGAAATAGAATACACAAAGCGTCCAAACACACGAAATTTTTTATTATGTCTCCTGCGTCATATCATGGACAGTCAATGGCATAGGTGCTTGCGGGGTACCCGGGGTGAGGAGAGAGAGAGGTGATGTTTGTTCACGTATCAGACGCAAGAAGCGTTGCAATCGCAAAATTTGCGCATACTTGCTAAGTTTGTTGTCGCCTTGTCGCAGTGGGCTATTATATTAATAAATGAATTTGTATTTGTAATTTGCACTCGCACATACACCATGAAATTAAACCCAAACACTCCAAAAAAGGAATAATAAAAAATGAAGGGCATTCCTAACCTCTTGACAGGAGCTAGTTTTTAAAAAACGAAAATAATATGTCAAAACGCTGGGGCAGCAACTATGTTGTCACTGAACATCGTGATTTACAGGTGAAAAAATTTCATATTTGTAAAATTCACTTTCAAGTAGTTTAATATGTAAAAAAAAAACTTATGTATTGTTCTTAACATTGTTGCAAGAATACAAAGATAGTGTCATTGTTATGTTTTTGTTTTCCAGGCTAATACCATGGCAGTTGATGCCACTGGTAACTATGTTTTACTGGCAGGGTAAGTTATATTATTTAATAAATTTTTTCGTTCTTTTTGACTTCTTTAAATAAACCATTTAGCAAAATCTAAAAAGTGGGGTTAACTTTGAGAATTCTATTCTCAAAGATAACAAATTATCAAACAAAAACATTAATTTATTTCTGATTCTAGTCGACGATGTTTTGCTGTTAAACAACTTGACGACGTATCGGATACCTTGAAAAAATTTAATAGACAAAGCAAGTATGAAGTCAGTTCTGCTGAATGGAATCCTACTGCTTTAAATTGTCATCTTTGTGCCATATCAGTAAGCACTTTTCCCATAAATTTTATATCCTATATCATCTTTTTATAAGTAATCTTAATTGTGAACCTGCCTTTTCAAATATATTGAAAGATAAATTATTTTAGAGCAATACACGAGTGGAAATACTATCGTTTACCGGAGGAGCAGGATATGATTTACAAACTGTTCACAGTTTACGAGCACATACTCGGGTAGTTAGTGATTTAAATTGGCATCCTTCAGAACCAGAAATTCTAGCCTCATGCAGTATTGATACCTTTATACATATTTGGGACATACGTGATCAGAGGAAACCGAGTCAATCTCTTTCAGCAGTTGGTAAGTTTTTTTTTCTTTTTCAATGAAAAAAACACTAATGGAAATCTATTCATTCTTTTATTAAAAAAACAACATAATTTTCAGCCGGAGCTTCTCAGGTGCAATGGAACATATTGTCCCCTCATATGCTGGCAACTGCGCACGATGGAGATGTTAAAATATGGGATCAGAGGAAAGGAAATAGTCCTGTGCAATATATAGCAGCTCACTTGACAAAAGTGTGTATTACAAATATTTTTATGTTCAATTTTTACCAACGTAATTTATTCATTTTTTACAGAGTAATTATAATTGTTTTTAAATCGTTTTCATTTAATCTAATTTTTAGATTCACGGCTTAGATTGGTGTCCTTTTCAACAAAATCAATTAGCAACTTCCAGTCAGGATTGTACTGTAAAAATATTTGATATAGGAAATCCACGAAGAGCCGAAAGTATTCTCACAACTAATTCTCCAGTTTGGAGAGCAAGATACACGGTATTTAATTACTTTGTTATTGTAATGATTTTTTTTTTAATTTATATCATGGTTTTTATTTTTTTAGCCATTTGGAGAAGGTCTTGTCACGATTGTCGTGCCACAATTACGACGAGGAGAAAACAGTCTTCTATTGTGGAATACCGCGAATCTTAGTTCTCCAATTTATACTTTCGTAGGTCACACGGATGTTGTTTTAGAATTTCAATGGAGACAACAAAAGTCTGGTATTTATCGTTAATTACCTTAAATGCAAGTAGCATTTAACATTCGTAATTAAAACGAATGGTTTTTTTTCTTACAGAAAATAGTGATTACGAGTTGATAACGTGGTCGAAGGATCAGTGCTTAAGGATATTTAAAATCGATCCATTATTAAAAAAGGTATTTAAAAAGTTTTATTATTATCAAACAAAATAGAAAATAAATTGTAAATATTTTTTCAGTTGTGCGGGCATGATATAGAAGATGGAACTTCGGTTTTTACACAATATTCAGAAGACAGTAATTTAAGTAAGTCTTTTTCAACATAGAAATAAGAGTTGAAGGAAATACAAAAATTAAGCACACAGTTATGAGATTTATTGAATTTATTTTCAGGATCTCTACAGACCGTTCAACAACTTCAACTTCATGAATCTCAAAATGAATCGGACTTAAATTATGTAACGAAAATTGACGGTTCTACGGTGAATCACGAATTAAATATTTCCGAGCAGGATAAAGAAGTGCCTTCTCCAACACAACCAAAAACACTCCAGCAAGAGTTTTCTCTTATAAATATAAATATACCAAATATAGAGGTAACGTAAAAATAATTATCCAAATAATAATAATCAAAATACTTGTTAATTATTAACTTTTATACGATTTAATAAAATTCATTTGAATAACGCTTTCAGGTGAATGCAATGGATGCTGTGGAAAGAAGTTGTACAGTTACTGCGTGTAATAAAAATTATAATGTAATATTAAAAGTAAATTTTCCTGGAAATTATCCCTATAGCGCACAGCCAACATTTCAATTTTGTTCCGGAACGACCGTTGACAACACGATAAAAGTGAAATTATTAAAAGTATTGAAGCAAACTGCTCAGCAACGTGTTAGAAAAAATCGTTCATGTCTAGAACCATGTTTACGCCAACTAATTGCTACATTAGATCAGGTAATAAAATATACAATTAAAAAATTAATTTTATATTCGAAAATATTCATTTAGAAAAACAAAATCTCTTTTTTTAGATGTGTATTAAAGATGAACCAGAAAACAATCATTTAGGATATCATATGCAACATAACGCAAATTTTTTAAACTCGAGCAATATTTGCTCTAATTATCAGGATGCTTATATCCCGTTTCCAAGAACATCTGGTGCAAAATTTTCCTGCGTAGGTGAGATAATTTTTTCATATTAAATATTTACAAATTCTTCTATATTATTGTAATCTATACAATTTGTTATTATTATGTATTCATTACAGGTATTCTTGTTTGTTTTGGACGAACGCATTATGCGAGAAGAAGTTCCATGAAACCGGAAGGTGCAACGCCTAGAGCATTGGCTGCTTTAGGATCGAGTGTACACAATAATGGAAATTTCATGCAAATTTATCCAACTTCCTATAGTCAGTCTAATGATAATATTTCAATAAGTTCCTTTTATTTTCACGATCGGGTAAGAAAATTATCTCTTCATGTGAAATTTCAAATTTAATATAAAAAGATGACAGAATTTTTAAATTTTCTACTTTAATTTGAAATAGAATATTTCAAGACGAGGTTTACAAAATTCCAGCAAGTTTCAAAATAAAGTTTGTCACAAAAATTATCATTCCATGGTAACGATTTATGATGCTTCTTCATTGTTCTTTGTCAATAAAGAACTTGCGGAGAAATATATGTGAGTTTTTAGTTATCAATTATGTTCTTCTATACATGTTTTGATATAATTAATTTTTCTTAAGAATATAAATAATATGAAAAAATTGATAATATAGGTGTAGTGTAATTTTGTATTTGTTTTTTTCAGAATAAATACCACTGACATTTCTGCAATGTGTCACTACAATGCAAATGTAGCAGCGTCTTTAGAAAGGCCAGATTTGGTTCAAGCTTGGTATTTAGCAGCTTTAGTGATTTCTCAACCTTTGACTCATTCCACTCCAAGTACGTCTCAACCTTCAGATATAGAAGTAACCTGGCCTTTACACCCATTTGGTCAAAATTTAATTCATTCCTTGTGAGTTCAATTTTTAAAAAATTTCGAAATTACGCTTTTTGAAAAATTATGTTTAAAAAAATGCAAATTAATTTAATAAAGTAAATAATTTCTAAACATATGTTTAGAAATTTTTAATAAGCAAATTGAAAGAAACTAAATTAATTTGATTATTCACAGAATTCAACATTACGCTCGACAATCTGATATTCAGATGGCTGGGATGCTGAGCTGTGCATTTAGTTATCGATCGGAAAATGCTGACTTAAATCAGGGACGAATGATTAGTAAATCTGTGAACGTCAGTGTAAGTATCTTTAAATTTTTAATTTTTAATTTACAATATATATTGCAATTTCTCAAGATTTTCGCAATTTTGCCGCATGCACTTTCTTTTATTTCTAATACTGAATTTTCGTTTTCATCCCTAATTTTTAATTTAAAAAAAAAATATAGCGTTTCAATATGCTTTTTTCGCTAATTAAGTTATCTAAAAATCATGACTATTATTTTTTGAAAAATTATAACATAACATACTCAAAACTCATCCATCTTTACTTGCAATTCTCATTTCTGTTTTACTAATAACTTACTCATTGAACAGCATTTCTTATTATTTAATTAAAATCAGATAGCTTCACTAATTTACCAAAACTTAAAATGTTTATTTTATTTAAATTATTATTTATACTAGCATATTATACGCGCGCTAAAGCGCGCGTGAATAAAGCGTTTCAACGTTAATTTGTTAAAAAAAAAATTATTTATTTAACTTATAATTTTGTTAAAAAAAAACTAATTTGTCTTTCATTATTGATAGAAATATTTTCAAAAATAACACGTAATGTCACTGCAATACCACTGCGACGCCACATACCAGCAATATCACAGTAATATTACAGTAATATTTGGGTTATGATTATATTTAATTGCCATTATATTTAAATGCCATTATTTTATTACAGAACTTCCTGCTTGAAAAATACGACATCGCATTCCGGGACAGCAAACGTAATACGACATCGTTTACTGTCCCAAAATACGATATCGTAAACGATGACGTATTTTTCAAGTGGGATTAATTATTTATATATAAGATGCCAGTTATAATTATGTAACTAATTTTAAGAAAATGTCTCCAAGCTTTGGATTGTTCACTGTCAATTGAAACAAAAATAATTATTACAATTTAGAATTTACATTTATATATTTTTTCGCTTAGATTTCGTTATGAATTCTTATGTACACTGACAGAAAAAAAGCACAGCATCTGTATACTTTGACGTACGGTAGCGGCAGAAAATGAGGGTCAGATACCGTACTTTGAAATCGTGCAAATGCTGTTTAAAATCGAACATCAGCAGCGCCAAAAAGGTACGGACTCTGACTTTTCTTGTGAGACGAACGTTTTAATACAGTATCTCTCCACCAAAAACGCAGATTCTGTACATTTTTGGAACCGATGTTGCTCGAAGGTTAGGTTCAACAACTGTAACTTCTCTAATTGGCATCTGTGCTTTATTTCTCTTAGTATAGATTTGGAACATTTTTTCGAACGAAAATTAGTGAGAGTTTGACTGGATATTCGTACGAAATTGGTTACGCGCAATTAGATTTCTACACTGAAAAAAAATAACAAAATCAAGAAAATCAATCATATAATCCAACAATGAAAATTTCAAATCAATATATTTTTCACAATATATTTCCACCTGACAGATTGACACTGCACAATAACAATAATATAACCCATAAAAATAATAAACAAATGAATGCAAATAAATCTGCTAACGGAATTGGAATCTTCAAATTATATTATAGTATATTTCCACCTGACAGATTGACACTGCACAATAACAATAATATAACCCATAAAAATAAT
>JUFY01033006.1:0-17841 GCA_001855655.1 Leptopilina clavipes
TTTGTAAATTAATAATAATAATGATTAATAATAATAATTAACAATAATAATTAACTAACTAATAATAACTAAGTAAATAAACGTTAATTTAAAACATTAAAAATTCGTTTTGTTAATGAAAAGTCACATTGAACTAGGAAATGTTGAACGATTGTAAATTAAAATGTTTCAAATTGATACTAAAAGAATCAAATTGATTCCAAATTTTTGTAAATTAATAATAATAATGATTAATAATAATAATTAACAATAATAATTAACTAACTAATAATAACTAAGTAAATAAACGTTAATTTAAAACATTAAAAATTCGTTTTGTTAATGAAAAGTCACATTGAACTAGGAAATGTTGAACGATTGTAAATTAAAATGTTTCAAATGTTTCAAAAGAATTAAATTGATTCCAAATTTTTGTAATATTTGTATAAATTTTTGGAATCAATTTGATTCTTTTAGTATCAATTTGATGCTTCTAAGTTTAGAGTGCACTTGAATTCCAAAGGTCAAAGTCAGTTTTAAGACGTCGTGTGCAGTAAAAGCAAAATCGTAAAACGTGATTCTAATTCAATTTATTAGAGAAAACAAACATATGGCTTGAATTTTCTTCCACTCGAGATATATTGCATCTTCTGATTATTCCTGTTAAATATTTTTTAAGTTTAAATGCATTTGTGCGCGGTATATATATATTTAAATAAATGAGCCTGTCACTGAAAACTACCAAGTGAAACGCAATAGACATCACATGTTAATTCGCTATTGAGGAATGCGGAAGGTCACTTTTAACCCGAGACAGTTCGATAACAAGTCTGGTGAATATATAAATAACAGCACAGTCTGTTATAAAGAAACGACGACAGGGAAGAGAGAGAGAGAAAGAGGGAACCGTATGGTTGCGTGACGAGTCACGTTCTGCTCCTCTTTGTTCCCTTAGTTTGCAAGTTGCCTTGTTACAACCCCTGGTCACATCCTCCTTCGAAACCCCACAATTCTCAACTGAGGTGATCCCTCCACAAGTAGACGGTTAATCTTTGCCATTCGGAAGTTAAAAATTCACGAGAGACTAGTTCTGATTTTTCTTCACTGTCGATTAAAAGAAAAATTTCCCTCCTTTTTTTGAAACGATATGAGCCAAAAGTTTAGAACGTTCACATGAACGAAATCCTTTTCTGATACAAATATTTAAAATAATTATTAACTTGAATTAAAAGTAAAAACGTGAATTAAAAATTAAGTAAGTTTACTCTCTAAATCTGAATTAGTAAAAATTTTATCTAATTTGAATTAGTGACTCACTTTTTGCTTTTGAATTAGTTAAAATTTAATAATAAATTAGTAGAAAAAATATAAGTAAAAAATATTTTTTCTACTAATTTATTAGTAAATTTTAACTAATTCAAAAGCAAAAAGTGAGTAACTAATTCAAATTAGTTAAAATTTTTACTAATTCAGATTTAGAGAGTAATTAGTGACTGAATTTTTGCTTTTGGATTAGTTAAATTTACTAATAAATTAGTAAAGAAATTTTTTTTTACTATTTCTTAGTAAAATTTAAATAATTTAAAAGCAAAATGTCAGTTACTAATTCAAATTAGTAAAATTTGAACTATTTTCAATTAGTGACTGAATTTTTGCTTTCGAATTAGTTAAAATTTACTAATAAATTAGTAGAAAATTTTCTTATACCATTTATTAGTTAGAATTTACTAATAAATTAGTAGAAATTTTTTTTACCATTTATTAGTTAAAATTGAACTTATAAATTAGTAAAAAAAATTTTTCACTATTTCTTAGTAAAATTTAACTAAATTACAAGAAGAAAAATGTCAGTTACTAATTAAAATTATTAAAATTTTAACTAACTTGAATTTGTGACTAAAATTTTGCTTTCGAATTAGTTAAAATTTACTAATAAATTAGTAGAAAATTTTTTTTCTTACTATTTATTAGTTAAAATTTACTAATAAATTAGTAGAAATTTTTTTTTACCATTTATATTAGTTAAAATTGAACTAATAAATTAGTAAACAAATTTTTTTTTACCATTTCTTAGTAAAATTTATATAATTTAAAAGCAAAATGTCAGTTACTAATTCAAATTAATAAAATTTTAACTATTTTCAATTAGTGACTGAATTTTTGCTTTCGAATAAGTTAAAATTTACTAATAAATTAGTAGAAAATTTTTTATACCATTTATTAGTAAATTTTAACTAATTCAAAAGCAAAAAGTGAGTCACTAATTCAAATTAGTTAAAATTTTTACTAATTCAAATTTAGAGAGTATAATTTATTTTTTCATATTTCAAGCAATATTGCTATAATAAAATTGTAATTTGAAGAAGGAGGAAACAAATTTCGTTCAACGTTCAGAACTTTGGGAGCATGAAACGATGATTCGTGAAATTTTACAATTACTGATTATGTTCCAAAGACAGAAAAATGGGAGTTTATCGAAAAAAATCAGTATTTTACGTTTCTATTCTTGCTTTTAGAGGATATACAGATCAGTGCTTACAGCGAATTGTCAGATTTTATCACAATATTCTTTTTCAGAAAGAAAAAAAAACACATAATATATGCAAACTTTTCATTACAACTTTCTTTTCATTCTTAGTCTTTGAAATTTTCTTGTAAATAAACCGGTTTTATTTTGTTTGCTTTTTTCGAAAAATTAAATCGTGTTTTACATTTTCTGGGAGGGGGGAATTTTTTTGTGAATTTCTTTGTTAGAATTGAGATGGTTTTTTTTAAAATGGTATTTGTGTATGTTTTGTTCGTTTGTTGGTTTCATTGTAGTGGCGGTTCTTAAAAATCTTCGGTTACAGAAGAGAGTGTGATCGGGATTTTTTTTTTTGTCTTCTTATTTTTACTTGGGGTCAGTGGAAACGAAAGACGTGGCAACGTCGCGGGCAAGTATGTAGTCAGGGCCCGGCGTTTTTGTATATACCCTTCAAGGTCTTGCCTCACCCTTCAGACTGCGCTAACAATTGGAATATACGGGGCCCACCTCGACCTAATTGTGTCACGTTGCACCTTTTTTTCGTCTCTTTGTTGTTGGGCAAAATAGCGAGTGCGTCGTTTTAAACCCTCTCGAGAGTTGTGTTTCTCTTCTCTGTTTTGTGAAAATTTTCTACCTTTCTCTTTCTCTCTCTCTCTGCATTTGAATCCTTATTAAGCCCTTGAACATTACGGGATTATATAGGATCAAGTACTCGCATCAAAATTTTCGAAAAATTCTTTAAACGACACTGTAAAACTTAAAAGTATCAAATTGATACCAAAAGTATCAAATTGATACCAAAAGTCTCAAATTGATACCAAAAGTATCAAATTGATACCAAAAGTATCAAATTGATACCAAAAATATCAAATTGATAGCAAAAGTATCAAATTGATTCCATATTTTTGTGTCAAATTGATTCTTTTGGTATCAATTTGATACTTTTAAGTTTGCAGTGGAAGGATGATTTCATAAACAATTGTTAGTCATTAGCAATTTACGTATTTTTGTTTGAATTCTAATTTTTTACTTTAATTTCTATTTTTACGATTAGAAAAAATTTTTTTCTTCGGAATTCGATTGTAATTTATTAATTAGTCCAGGAGAATTGGTCTCGCTTTTGCGCCAAGCTTCAATTCGCTTTTATTGATTTCCACGCATACGTATAATGAATTAAAGTTATATATAGAATTCGTTGTCGCAGACTCCATATATTCTGTAAATTGACTATTCCTCTTTTCAGATATAATATTTCTCCAATGGTGAATTCTAAATGTATTTTCATTTTCGTAAATATTTAATTATAGTTCGAGTTTGTTATTTCGATTCAATAACATTTATTTTTCACCAAAAAAAAAAAAAATTCACATAATTTTCATATATTATCAAAAAATATCCAAATAGGAAAAAAATTCTTTTCGTTAAAAATCATATTTACGTAAATAATAAATAAAGTATAATTAATGAAATTTCTTTGGAACGAAAAAAGTTCGTAGTTTGGTTTTAGAGTTGAATTTGGATACGACGTACATTGAGGAAAATTTAATCTGGCAACAGTGGAAGCACACGAATGAGACGTGGCAACAGCGCGCGCCTATTATGTAACACCCGGCAGCGTCGCCATAGGTTGAGAGAGGGTTGGGGGAGAGGGGAACGGTTAGCGATGAGGGCAAGAGGGGTGAATTCGAGATCTCCACCCTCTCTGCGTCACGAGAGCTATTGCAACCCCATGCTATTATTTCCTTACAGAGAACCGCACCTTCGGGGTTAAAGTCGGCAATTTCT
Source organism: Leptopilina clavipes (assembly GCA_001855655.1). Taxonomy (NCBI): domain Eukaryota; kingdom Metazoa; phylum Arthropoda; class Insecta; order Hymenoptera; family Figitidae; genus Leptopilina; species Leptopilina clavipes. The sequence continues at coordinate 4,289 of JUFY01033006.1, forward strand.
TTTTTCCTTCCTTCTTTTTTCTTCTTTTTTTTTTTTTGAAAAATCCGAACTCGTTTCACGCTTTTCAGTTGTCACTTACAGTGACGATTTTTGATATATACATTTACTACAGACTTTCTTTTATATATTCCGTTGTTGCATACACTTTTTGAGAAAGTATTATTGTGTTGTATACACGCTTTTTAAAATGGAACCTTGCCGAATAAAGAGAACTGTTATATGGTATTCATCGATCGAGTTTGAAAAAGAAAAAATATTGTGGCGTTTTGTATCGTTTACTGTGGTCGTGTTATAATGTTGATGTATCAATTTTTTTTTGTTCTGTTTGCAGAGGAAAACAAACTGTCAGTAATTAATTTTTGTAACTTGAAGGAATTCTCCAAAGTCATTCATATGTTAAATCATTTTAATTTTTAAATTCCAGTAAAGTTTCAACTAATTGTCACCATAGTAAAAAAACAACAGTGATTCGAATTTATAGTTGTCAGGAGTTTAAACTGCGTTTATTTGACTATATGTTCTAAACAAAAGGGAAATAAATACAATGTTCACAATAGAAGAATGTTGTGCAGGCAATAGATTTCATTGATTTATTTTTTGGTTCGGGTTTTTTTTCAGTAATGGTTTTTATAGAATAGATTAAAAGTACAGAAATGAATGTTGGGAAAATTATAGTAGATGCTAGTAAAGGAGTTGTGAGAAGGTGTTTTGGAAAAAAATTTGCCCTTATTAAATGAATGGAACTAATTTTAAGTGTTGGTTCAGTTTCGTAAAGTTTTAAAGGACCATTTTTGTTGTAAATTTTTCGCATAACTTTCCAATGAAATGTTGGCTTTCTAAAGGAGGAAATGTTGTGCCATTGGGCCAGGTTAAGAGCACTCCTTTGCGATGTTTTTAGCCTGGTCTGGGTTCTTGTTTTGTAGTTCAACGACACAGTGCTCCTACTCTCCTTCACACAACGTACATATAGAGGCCTCCATGCTGCACGAGCACGGTGAAATTATATGTACAATGCTGTTGTTGTTGCAGTAGCAATAGATATGGTAGAATTAATAGCAGTTGCAGCAGTAGTATTGGCAGTAATAGTAACAGAAGCATTAATACCCGTTGCAGCAATTGCAATAGAAGCATTTTTAGCAGTTGGAGCTGGAGTATTAGCAGCAATAGTAATAGAAGCATTAATAGCAGTTGCAACAGCAGTATTAGTAGCATTAATAGAAGTTGAAGCAGTAGTATTAGCAGCAATATTAATAGAAGCATTAATAGCAGTTACAGCAATTGAAATAGAAGCATTATTAGCAGTTGGAGCTGGAGTATTAGCAGCAATAGTAATAGAAGCATTAATAGCACTTGCAGCAATTGAAATAGAAGCATTAATAGCAGTTGCAACAGCAGTATTAGTAGCATTAATAGAGGTTCTAGCAGTAGTATTAGCAGCAATAGTAATAGAAGCATTAATAGCAGTTGCAGCAATTGCAATAGAAGCATTAATAGCAGTTGCAACAGCAGTATTAGTAGCATTAATAGAGGTTGTAGCAGTAGTATTAGCAGCAATAGTAATAGAAGTTTTATAATAGCAGTTGCAGCAGCGGTAGCAGTAGTAGTAATGGTAGGGTACCACAATGTCACATTTAACTTGGCTAAAGTATCAAACAAAATGGCTGGCCAGATGCGGAAGCTGACGCCAACACGATGGCATAAACAGGCTACCAACAAATAAATATTCATAAGGACCTCTCTCCAAGGCAGACAACCGTATCTTACTACACTCATTTGGTTCTGTTTAATGCTCTTTCCCCATCATCATCATCCTGTCTTTAATTGCCATCTTCTATCCGAATATTAAGGAAAGATGTACCCAATTTTGATGCATACTGAACCAAAACTGAAACACATTTTGTCTTTTTTCTAAAGTGTTTTTCATGTTTTCAACATTATGAAATTGTTGCTTCAGACAAATCGCTTGGTATACCATTAGTTTTAGTCGCAGAAATGAATTTTCTTTTGTTTCGGATTTTTTCTATTTGTTTTTTTCTCGAAACATGTGAATAATATGTCAGTATTTGTAATTGCATTCTCATGTTATACTTGATGAAGAATTAGAAAGTCAATAAATTAGACATGGAACACATGGTCGATTTTATTATCATTTTATTTAAAAAAAAGTAATTGACGATCTATTTGGTCTGATTTATATGGTTGTAAAAATATCTCCTTGGAGTATTTTTTGTCGTACGGTTGAATTGAGTTGTGTATTTTCTATTCTGAGTCATCATCATCATCATCAATTTATGCCGCAGTGAATGTGATTGGTACCGTAGAGTTATTTTACTACAAGTTTCTGCATAATGACCAAAAATTTTTTTTTACTGTAAGTCACTGTACATTTCTGCATATTCAAATTATTTGCAATATTTTAAATATTTGGAGACTTTTGTTATGATTTGAAATGAAACAGTTGTGATAGTTGAAAATAATTATTATTTTTTGTAGTAATTTGCAAGTTTTGTATTTAATTGTCTTGTAGTTGAATGATCAGTACAAGTTGCATTCCAAGAAAGTGGCAATTACCAGTGATTGTAAGAATCATTATTTGCTGGAGAATTGTTTTTGTGGGTATAAATTTTGAATGATGATGATGATGATGATGATTCTCTTCCTTTCTCTATTTTCATATTTCATATCAAGAATGTTTTTCTTTATTTTATTTTTCCAGGAGAGTTGTTTCAGTTTTTTACCTGCTTATCGTCATCATCGATTTGTATGTCTTTTTCTATTTTCCTTGGAGGCATCGCGTCGCTCTTATATTCCTTTATTACTTCTGTTGCCTGGAATATTAGTTTCTTTTCGACTCTTTGCGCCAGTTCACCTCCTCGGGGGCTTTCAACCCGCTGGATAATCAACTATATTTTCCTTCTCTTTGCCCTTCCTCTGCTCCCCTTTTTGCGTCGATTCCTTCTCTCTCTCTCTCTTTCTCTGCTAAAGAAAAAAAGAGAGAGATGAGGCAAAGGTTAAACGCGCTCAGCAGTTGGAGAGAGAGAGGCAGAAATAGCGGCAAGAAGAGAGACGGAATAGTAATAACCTCCTGCACCTGCACCTAGCTATAAGTATCGCTGATTGTGCTATATACAACTTAGTTTGGGAACACATATCTTTGCTTGTATATTTATCTATCTGTATGGGAGAGAGATAGAGAGAGAGAGAGAGATTGTGAGATGCTTTGCTCTTCGCTATATTCTTGCTTATCTATATGTTGAAGCAGAAGTTTTCCTGGCTCTCCGACTAAACGCAAGTCGTTCCCACTGCCGGTTGGCCGTGACACACATACACTCCCTCCGTGAAGAGAGAAAAGAGAAGCAGGATGCTCTCCGAGAATCAGATGGCGAAAATCAACCGCTGACCAAATTCTTCGCTCAGAGCAAAGACCCTTTACGCTTTTCAATCTCTACACCTGCCTTTCTAGTTGGCTTGTTGTCACATAAATTGCCTTATTTGGCCTCTAAAAGTATTGATGATGTGGCATGTTGATGAATAATCTCACTTGTCATACACACTCCACAAATTGGTCACATTTCTTCTTCTTCTTCTCCTTTCTGCACGGTTGAATCATTTTTTAAACTAATATCCATTATTCATTCTTGATTTTTATTATTATTATTATTATTATTTCTTGATTTTTATCGGAATTAATTTAGAATCGTTGATGGTCCGTTTGTTATTTCGAATTCTTTCTTCTAGGCTGCAGTACCAGAAGAAGAGATAAAAATTTCATACTGTTTTTTAATTGTATATTTCAAAAAGTCCCATTTGTTTTTTGTCGATTATTTTGAATCTGATGCTGTATAGGATCCAATGCTTTTGTTTTTTATCGGAATGAATTACAAAACCTTGATGATCCGCTTGTTTCGAATTCTTTCTTTTTGCTTATTGTGCACTTACCAGAAGAAGAGATAAAAATTTCATACTGTGTTTTTTAATTGTAAATTTATAATTAAACTTGTTTTTTGTCAGTTATTTTCAAGGTAATGTTGCACATGACGTAAGAAATCGAATATTCTAAAAGACTTTTTGGAAATTTTTATTCTTGGAACAGGTTTTTTTTGTTAATTTCTTTTTTTAATTTTGAGGAATAATTTAACATATATTTAGAGGAAATTAAGTAAGGAATATCTTATCAGAAGATAAACATGTCGACTTGAAAGAATTTATTCCACAATATGGGAAAATCTTTTTTTTTTGAGACGGAACATTTATCGGCACATGAGAATTTCATATAAAATTGATATGTAATGCATAAATTTCGAAATATATACAAGTGCGCTTATTTTTGAAAGGGAAAAAAAATAGTGAACTATGTTTAAACTCAAATAGACTGTTTATTATATTTGTAGAATAACATGAATGCATTCTGAATGACAAAGTATTATTATAAAAGCAATGAAATACAATCGGTAGGATCTCAATATTTCTATTTTTCTTACAATTCTCATAGACTGTTGGCAAACTAGTGTTGTCTCTATTGCAAACTTTTTAACTTGTAACAATACTAGTTTGTGTATTGTTCGAGTTTCTGTCAATAGAAACTCCTCCATAGAATAATTCATAAAGAAGGTTATAGGTGAAATTATAATTTTGAATTTAGATTACAATATAATGTATTTAAAATGTGTTATTAAAATACACAGTGTTTTCTAATCATAAAAATTAGAATCCTTTTTCAATTTGCCACAGAAAAAAATATAAATTATAATGTAACTTTTACTATTTATAATGCTAGTAAAATAAAAACTGATTTGTAGCTTAACGATTAAGCGAATGGTAATTTTAATCATTAGTAGGTTCAAGTAATGGTAGTTTAAACTATTATTAGCTTCAAGGTTCATCAAATGGTAGTTTTAATCATTAGTAGGTTCAAGTAATGGTAGTTTAAATTATTATTAGCTTCAAGGTTCATCAAATGGTAGTTTTAATCATTAGTAGGTTCAAGTAATGGTAGTTTTAATCATTAGTAGGCTCAAGTAATGGTAGTTTTAATCATTAGTAGGTTCAAGCTTCAACTAATGGTAGTTTTAATCATTAGTAGGTTCAAGTAGTGGTAGTTTCAATTATTATTAGCTTCAAGCTTCAGATAATGGTAGTTTTAATCATTAGTAGGTTAATGGTAGTTTCCATTATTATTAGCTTCAAGGTTCATCGAATGGTAGTTTTAATCATTAGTAGGTTCAAGTAATGGTAGTTTTAATCATTAGTAGGTTCAAGTAATGGTAGTTTTAATCATTAGTAGGTTCAAGTAATGGTAGTTTTAATCATTAGTAGGTTCAAGTAATGGTAGTTTCAATTATTATTAGCTTCAAGCTTCAGCTAATTGTAGTTTTAATCATTAGTAGGTTCAAGTAATGGTAGTTTTAATCATTTGTAGGTTCAAGTAATGGTAGTTTAAATTATTATTAGCTTCAAGGTTCAGGTAATGGTAGTTTTAATTAGTAGTTGCTTCAATTAATAGATATTTGAATTAGGAAATTTCATCTATTACGGTAGTCTTATTTAATTGTACTTTTAATTAATAATGTTTGCCATTAATAACCCTTTTCATTGAAACGTTTTTAAACAATATTATTTCTTCTTTTCCTTCTTCTTCCTTTCTTCTTCTTCTTCTTCTTCTTCTTCTTCTTGTTTTTCTTTTAAATTTTACAGTTCCAGAAACATGGTTTATTTGGAATGAATGTTCTCTCTCGGGAGGTAATGATACTTACCTTTTCAATTGATCGCTCAACTTTTTATATTATACCTTTCGCCTGACATTTTCAGTGTACATCTTCCCCCCACCCCCTGCACAGAAAACTTCTTTGTGATCGAATGTCTTAAGTTCCCAACTTGTTTGATATCCCTCGACAAGAAAATACACTTTTCGATATAGAAAATGCCACACAATAAATCTATTATTATTATTATTATTATTAGTATTTCTAGTGGCAAAAAAGTATATAGTCAATTATGAATAATATTGTTATAAAGTTTATTGTCACGTGGTAAATATAAATAAAACCTGAATGGTAAAAATTTGACACACTTCCTTGATTTGATATCATATGATTGTTCATCTTTTTTTTTTTTTTTTTTTTTTTTTTTTTTTTTTAATATCTGGTAACAATAGAACTGTTCATCAGGGTGTGACACCTTTCGTTTCTTTTGAAAACAATTCGTTGATCAGGATATGGATTTTTTTTGTTCATGTAACTAGCGTTTCCTATTGACTTTATTATTCGGGAATTATCGTTCTTGTCAGCAGGTGTATTTTTATTTATTTATTTATTATATTCCATTTTGTGTGAAATGTCTTTTGATAGAGATGATTTAAATACAGAAATTATTATTTCACTTAAAGTTTATGATTGAAATAAAAATTATTTTATTGAAATCAAATAAACTTTTTTTTTTATTTGTATCTTTTTGCAATTTTGCGAGCCAAACTGAAATTTCCTCTAGTCGTCGAATTTTGATGATTAGCGTATGTTGAAATTGAATGACAAATGTTACATGATTAATAAAGGGACACCATATATACCATATTGTAATCGGGAATTTCATTAAATATCTGAATGTGCATATATGTACGAGGCTGGATTGAATTCATGTTATCGCGACCTGCTGAATACAGACTCATCTCGAGTTAACGTACGTTGAGATTGAACGGCGCTTTTAATGCAAGGTCAACAGCATTGGCGCTACTGCGCATTATCACCTATGTGCACTCACACATTTTTAACACATGTAGGAAAATACTGCCTGCGATATTGACACTAGTTTCATTAAAGACACGATAGATTCTCTCAATATTATATGCGTATACGTTAATGTACTGCGAATATATTATTATTATTAGTATTATTATTATTATTATTATTATTAATATTATTATTATTTTTATTATTATTATTATTATTATTATTATTATTATTATTATTATTATTACTATACATGTATTTATCGAGAAAGTCTCTGTACTATTCCAAAAGTCCATCATCGTTATATTATTGAGATTAACGTGCGAGATTATTGCTGACTTTTCCGCCCCACAGACTCGAGAACAAAGTTCATTGAGCGAATTGAAAATTTTGCCTCCGTCGCGCGCACATTTTACAATTAAATTATATATTCCCTCCTCCATTCCATATATTGAACTCCTCTTTCAACTGACGCAGCTTCTCTATATAAACTGTATAAAAAAATTTTTCTCTTCTTTATGCAAAAATTTTCCCCCCTATTTCAAATAGGGCTTTAATAAGGGTCTAGCTAGTATGCCTAGTTTCTGTCCTATTTTTTAATCTGTACAGAAATTGACACACTTTGCCCTACCTAAAATATACTAGGAAAAAAAATTATTTGAGTCAAATAAACAATTACTTGTGTATTATTAAATAAATATTATCTACTTGAAACAAATAATTTTTATTTGATTCAAATACGATTTTAGTGACTGAAATAAAATTTATTTGATGTAAATAGTAAAGTCATTCATTATTTGAACCAAATATTTTTTTCTTCCGTGTAGGGCTTTGATAAGGGCCTAGCTAGTTCTCCTAGTTTCTTGCAAGGCCCTTGTTAGAGCCCTAATATATATTAAATAGGGCAAAGTGGGATAATATTATTATTAATTTAATTTAATTTAATAATTTATAATAATTAATTTAATGTAAATAATAATAATTATTAATTGATTAATTAATTATTACTTATTATTAACTATTAGTAATAATATTATTAATTGATTAGTTAATTATTACTTATTATTAACTATTAGTAATAATATTATTAATATTAATATTATTAATAAATAATACAATATTTCTGCAATGGGGGAAAAGTGCAGGCCAAGTCAAATTAAAATATTATTTGTGTCAATTAAATGTTATTTCATGCATTTGTTAAGAATTTAATACTAATCGTCTTTTTATTTTTTTGTTACAGGTAAGGTGTACAAAACTGTTGGCAAATATTCCCGTTTTTCGATTGTTTTTATTATAATTCTTTAAAAATTTGCTGCAAAATATCAGGTATGATTTAAATTGTTTTCGTTTTTTCTTCATCATTATTTATTTACACGGAAAATTTCGATATTTTAAATACATACTCTCTACGCAACGCACAAAATTTTCTTTTTATCGCTGTGAAGAGATTTTTCCCAAAATGAATTATTGCTCCTTTATTTTTACGAAAAAAAATTTTTATAATATTTTCACAGAATAAGAAACAATTTTTAAAGTAGGAAACAGTTTTAGGTACTTTAAAAATATTCTGATTTTATCGAAAATTGCATTGAAAAAATTGTAAAGTAACTTTTACTATACACAAAGTAAAATCTAAATTGTCTGAAATTTTTTAGCATTTCTGTCAAATTTTACTCTTTTCCTTGTGATTTTATTAATATTATGATTATTATCATTATATTATAAATTTATAATATAATTGTAATAACATATTTATTTTATACTTTATATCCAATAGCATTATAATTGTAATACAATTATATTAATATACTATCACTATTTTACGAAAAATAAAAAACAAAAGCAAAAAAAAAATATTGAAAAATAATTTTTTTAAAAATTTTTTCCAATTTTCAAAATTTACAATCTTATCTTTTCTGGTGGTTAACAAAAGTAAACACACCTTCGTAATCCCGTAATCGTCCGTTGTTGATCATATGCACGATTCTTGTTACTCGAGAATATCGATGGAAGTTTTGCATGATAGCGATTTGTCCTTACTTGGTGTATATATGGTATAACTATAGGTATGTACCTTTATACAGGTCATGCAGTTATCCATATGTTGCCTAAAGGTGCGAACGTGTTAGATTCTTAATATCGAGGATGAAAAATGAATGTCTTTCCTTTTTCAACAATGGGGATAAGTTTGCGTCTCAATATAATAAAGAATAAAAGACCTTGGCGCGCGTTTAGTCGGAAATTTCCCAAAAAAAAAATGGTTTATTGTTGTCCTCGAAATCGAAACGATATTTTTATATCTGTCCAATATTATATAATCGAATGAATGGAAAACTTTATAGGATGAATATAAAAAAGCGTTTCATAATAATTGTTGAGGTTATTATAATAAAGTAATTGGGGAAAAGAGAAATTTGATTTATATATTTTATGATAACTTTATTGTTGTAATTATTATATAACAATTATGAGTCAAATAATAATAACCAGTTATTATTATGTAACAATAACAATTACAGTAAAACAATAAAAATTACAATAATCCTTTCTAATAATACAATAATATTCAGTTTAATTAAATTAAAATTAAAATTGAAATTAAAATTAAAATTAAACTAAAACCAAAAATACTAAAAATAAAAATTATTATTATGATTATTGAAATGATATTAATAATAAAAATGATGATTATAATAACAATAGTAAGTTCCCTTATATAAAAAATAGTAGCAAAAATAATGTCAATAATTATAGTAATATAAATATAAATAAAATACTTATTAATATTGTTATTGATTGTTTGTTACCATTTATTTATTATTTATTATTTATTAATTATTAAATATTAATTATCTTTTACTCCACATATGGGTTTTTGAAAATAAAAAATATTCTTTTGTATAAATAAACAGTAGATAAAATCAGATTGTAATCAAAATTAACAATTATAATTACAAAATTTATCCAAATACAGAAATTTATAAATTTACAAACATAACGAGAAGAAAAAATAATGAAGTAATAAAATAATGATAAAGTTTATAAAATTATGATAAAGAAACTTTTCCTAATTTCTTCCACTAGAATATGTACACGATCTTTTATTTTTAATGTACTCTCCCTCTCTATCTCTCTTTTTTTATTAATAAAATCAATAAAACGGTAACATATGGCCTTTTGTCATGAGACACCCTCGACTTTTTTTTTCTACAAATTGTGAGTGGTTATTTATTTCACGTGACACTTGGAATTCAATACGCTATATATATAAGATGAATTTAGGGCATATTTTTTTTCCATGTATTTTACATTTTTTTTTCTTTTCCATTTTATTTCGATTTTTGTATAAAATAACTATATTATAAATCAAGTCAGGTGATATATCACGAGTATGTATAAAAAAATTCGAATTTATTAAAAAAATAAAATTTGGCAATAAATTTTAGTGAATTTTGTTTCGTTATATATATTTATTTATATTTATCGTTGAGTCAATAAGAAAACTATATTTGGACATTTTTATCTTTCTGGTTGTGTGTCACAAATTCGATTGTAGGGGGGAAAAAAGAGGGGTAAAATACGATCTAAAGTGTCGTTCAAGACAATAAAGAGTTGTTCACGACGTTGCCAAAAAAGGTTTCTCCCTCTAAAACAGGGAAAAAAAAAATTTCCCCTCCACGATTTTCCCAGAGAAACGGAAATCGAAAAAGTCTTTGCAAATCTCAGGGATTCTTTTACCATTTTTTTCTCCCCGATTTGCCAAATGACAATGGAACGTAATTTTTCACTATTTATGTATTTATAAAAACGAAAAACGAAAAAAAATCGAGTACTTTCGTAATTTTTTTTTATATAAAGAAATAATGAATTTTGAAAAATTTTCCCGAATTATTCAATATCTCTTTAATAATTATTTATACTTAAAAGCAAGAAAATGTTTTGCAAACAAAATTTCTAAAAAGAAAAAATTTTTTGACAATAGAAAATCGATTTAATTAGAGAAAAATGTAATTTTCAAATATAGAAAATTCCGCCCCCCCTTTTTATTATATATTCCCCTTTAGGTATAGTAAATTAGACACATTTTCCCCCTCTTTTCCCCCTCCACACATATTTTTTGATTATCTGTCAAATTACTTTCATTTGGATTACACTTTTTTGGATTATTCTCCCTTTCTCTCTCTCTGTATCGTCTCCCACGTATGGAAAATAATTGCGCATTTATCGGATTGGTGATAAAAAAAAAAGATAAATAAATAAAAGATTGTATTTATGTGTGTATGTGTGAAAGGCACTCTTATAGAGTATAAAACAGGAGAGAAAGAATTAGCGTGTTCAATTTTGTATTTCTCATTTTCCTGGTGGCGGATGGAATCAAAATGGCCTTTCATTGACTAGTGGGGAGTTAGTAGTGGAAGTAGTGGCAGTAGTAGTAGTAGTAGTAGTAGTAATCGAGGGAGGGAATCGTGAAAACAATTCTATATAACGTTGTGTGCGCTGCGGCGCCTCCTCGGTATAGGCCAGTCGCAAATGGAAAATTGAGTCCTCTCGTACAATTTTATTGCGCACGTGACGGGATCTCGTGGGCATATTACATGCTTGTTTTCCGGACGAGCACCTCGTATCACCCTAATGCGCTTTTGGATTCACATTATGGCAAATGGAAAAGTTTTAATACGCCGAATTTTTCTTTTTTCCCTTCCCTCTTTCTTTTCTATGATTCTATTTTTGCCTTGAACGGAAATAGTGTAAAAAAATGTAGGAACAATTTTTTACAATTTTTTTTTACAATTTTTTACAATTTTTTTACTTTCGAAGTTATGAAAAATTAAAATTAAGTGGAAAATTCATTTTTTGTTTAATTCTTTAATTAGAAAATTAAATAGGGAAAATTCGTTTTGGAATTGGAAAATTAAACGAAAAATTCATTTTGGAATTACAAAATTAAAAAAAAATCGTTTTCGAATTAGAAAATTAAAGGGAAAAATTAATTAATTGGAATTATAAAATTAAAAAAAAATCTTTTTCGAATTAGAAAATTAAAGGGAAAAATTAATTAATTGGAGGTACAAAATTAACAAAAAATCAATTTGGAATTGGAAAATTAAATAGAAAATTAACTTTGGAAATAACAAATTCAAATTGTAAATTAATTTTGGAATTAAAAACTAATTAATTAATTAAACTGAAAATTGATTATGAAAATGCAAAATTGAATAGAAAATTAATTTTCGAATTATATGGAATTAAATAGAATATTAATTTTGGAGATTGTAAAATTGAATAATAGAAAATTTTGAGTTTGGAAGTAGAAAATTAGAAGAAATAGATTAATATCAGATTAATGAATGTACATTATTAAAAAGATTAGGAAAGATAGAAAGAGAGATAGAAACGGAAAAGAAAATCATAGGAGGATGAGGTGGGAACGATCGTAATTCTTGCACGTCGTCGACTTAATACGTTGAGCAAACCATTTTATAAGCCCTCACTTTGCGCCCTCGAGAAATTACCCGGCGGTAAGCAGTATGCAGATCGCAAAATCGCGTCGTACTAGGAAAGGATTAACTTTGCCGTCTGGTAATACACCATCTCTTCACCCCCCTCTCCTCATATTTCTGCTCTATATAACCCAAAAGTCCCAAACCACTACCCTTAAAAAGAGAGAAAAAGAAAATAATTCACAAAAAAAAAAAAATTTTTATTTAATAAAACTGCTTCAATTTTTAGGAAGAAACATTTTTTTTAAATAAATCTCCGTTTGGAATATTTACTACTAAAGAGAATTTTGGCTGACTAAAAGCGACTTTGACTACTGATAAATATTTCGTTTGGTCTGACCAAAAACGGTTTGAACTACTGAAAAATATTTCTTTTGGTCTGACTGAAAATAGTTTCAACTACTGAAAAATAATTCATTTGGTCTGATCAAAAACGCTTTCAACTACTGATAAATATTTCGGTCGGTCTGAACAAAAACAGTTTGAACTACTGATAAATATTTCGAATGGTCTAACTGAAAATGGTTTCAACTACTGAAAAATAATTCATTGTGTCTGACCAAAAACGGTTTGAACTACTGAAAAATATTTCTTTTAGTCTGACTGAAAATGGTTTCAATTACTGAAAAATAAATCATTTGGTCTGACCAAAAACGGTTTGAACTACTGAAAAATATTTCTTTTGGTCTGACTGAAAATGGTTTGAACTACTGAAAAATAAATCATTTGGTCTGACTAAAAACCGTTTGAACTACTGAAAAATATTTCTTTTGGTCTGACTGAAAATGGTTTCAACTACTGAAAAATAATTCGTTTGGTCTGACCAAAAACCGTTTGAACTACTGATAAATATTTCGTTCGGTTTGACCAAAAAACAGTTTGAACTACTGATAAATATTTTAATTTACATTCGTAACCAAAAAATTGGTATCAAATGAAATAATAAGTAATGAAATTGAATTCTTCTAAATTTCCAGTTTAAGTAGTGAAAGTCTTTTCGAGTCAGGCAAAATAAAATATTATTATAAATTCCTAGAATTTTGCTATCAGTAGTGGAGAACTGTTTTACTCAGCCAGAATTTTTCTACCATTTGCATAATTTTAGTTTTGAGTAGTAAAAGTCAGTGTAAGTCAGACAAAATATATAAAGTTCGTTTATTTTTGATATCAGTAGTGCAGGACCGTAATAGTCAGACAAGAAGTTTTCATAATTATTGTAATTGGCCTGACCAAAAACGATTTGAACTACTGATAAATATTTCTTTTGGTCTGACCAAAAACGTTTTGAACTACTGATAAATATTTCGTTTGGTCTGACCAAAAA
>JUFY01033007.1:2732-18881 GCA_001855655.1 Leptopilina clavipes
AGTTTAGTTACTTTTCTTTTAGTTACTCAACAAAACAGTCACTAAAGTGACGAAACTCTAGTAACTTTTCTTTTAGTTACTCAACAAAACAGTCACTAGAGTTTCAGAAAGTTTAGTTACTTTTCTTTTAGTTACTCAACAAAACAGTCACTAAAGTGACGAAATTCTAGTAACTTTTCTTTTAGTTACTCAACAAAACAGTCACTAAAGTGACGAAACTCTAGTAACTTTTCTTTTCATTTTATCAATAAAAGTCACTAGAGTTTCAGAAAGTTTAGTTACTGAATAAAATATAATGAAAACTTAAATACAAAAATCAATAAAGAAATGTATATTCTATTCTTCTCTTGTTCTATATATAGAACAAGAGAAAGATTAAAGTAGAAACGAAGGTGAAGAATTTTTCTTTGACGGACGAGAATTTATTAGAGATGAAAATTGCTTTTTGAGAATTAATGAAATGCGTGATATGGGGAGCCTGTATATTTTAATCTGGGCAGGTGCAGTCAGAGAATCGTGCAATCGCACAATGTTGGAATTTCTGCTAGGTCGATTCTAACGACAGGAACGGTTGCTGATTCTACTGCGAGGGGGGGGGGGGACATTTGATATATTCGGGTGGAAATTTACAGAGAGGGAAGTCGCTTGGCAATTAAAATGGAATTAGACAAAACATTCTGGAAAATTGTCAGCGCTCTCGAAAATAATTTCAAACAAAAAGCTCTTTTACGTACTTTTCAAGCTTTGAGATGAATATATAAAATTACCAACAGAAAAAAAAAATTATAATCCAAAAAAGTCTAGGAAAAAAAAGAAATGAAGATAGTTGAAAAAATTTGAAAGGTCAAAGTCATCAATTATAATTGATAACTTATTAATGGTGATTCTAAAAATCGTTCTGAATAGAAAATAAAATAGAAAAGAAAAAATTCAGTATGTTTGACGTAATTGAAGAATTTTGAAATAATGTGAGAAAAATATTGAATCGTATAAACTAGTCGCAGTGAAGGGTAGTTGATGAAGCAGGTATAGATGGAGGAAACAAATGGAATTCAAGGCATGTGAGTATCATTGACGTCCTGCAATTGAGGCAGGAGCGCACATGCGGATAATTAGTGAAATCCTCATCCCCTGGTTTGCACTAATAACCATTGCTAACCACACACCTACATCTATTGTCATTAACGCCCCTGTACTTTCGCTCTGCTGCATTAATACAATCAGGAACTGTTCTCACCTTGTTTAACCAATACACGAAACGGAAGGAAATGTCTGATTTATGTTTTTCCTACAATAATGATAATGATACAGCCTTATCTCATTTATAATCTTCAGTCACTCATTCTCAAAAATGCTTTTACCTATATACATAACTTAAAATGAATGAATGAAAATTTGTCCATCATTACTCAAATCCAGGTGTTTTTTGATCCGTTGTTTTCAGAAGAGTGTTTATAGAACACGAGATAAAAAAAACATGAGTATGTCTAGGCAAAACAAAATTCTAAGGTATATATATTTACAATAGAAGCTACCTCCCACGAGAAATAAACAAAGCACTCACAGATTCTAAGAGATAAGATGCACACATGTATTTTTTGGGGTCCGAATCAATTGAATACATAGAGAAGAAAAGAAGAGCGAGAGGGCTGAATGAATCCTTACACAGCACTGCGGGGTTTGTTATCTTAGATAAATATTTTACTATACACCTTACATTAAAGAGGCTGGTGAGCATACATAACCTCAAAAGTAAAAATTGTTTCTTACAACAAATAAAAATTAAAAGAAAAATTACAACCAAAGATTTCAAAGTTTGCGATAAAATAGATTTTAATGATATTCTTATTTGTTGTAAAAAAAATTTTTTAGTTTTGAGGTTATGTATTTGTAACTGAACGATTAGTGGAAATATTATTATACATGAATCACTGTTTGCTATCAGTTTAATCATTTTTAAGATCAAATTTAGATTTAGAGTTAGGTTTCTTTCACCTGGTGATAAGAGGGAAACATCTGAGCCCAGTAAATGGAAGCGCAGCTGACATACAAAGAGATTACAACTTAAATGTCGCCAAGGGATTATAATATTTCATTTCTTAGGTAAATATACGCTATGTACAAATTATCTCGATCTGAAAGTTGTATTCGAACTAATTCGACATTTCAGATATTTCTCAATGTATGGATTAGTTTTATACTTTATTACTGCCACTGTAAACTTAAAAGTATCAAATTGATACCAAAAGTATCAAATTGATTCAAAAATTTGGAATCAATTTGATACTTTTGGTATCAAAAACCAAATTGATCCAAAAATTTGGAATCAGATTGATACTTTCGGTACCAATTTGATTGATATTGATACCAAAAGTATCAAAAACCAAATTGATCCAAAAATTTGGAATTAATTTGATACTTTTGGTATCAAAAACCAAATTCATCCAAAAATTTGGAATCAATTTGATACTTTTGGTATCAAAAACCAAATTGATCCAAAAATTTGGAATTAATTTGATACTTTTGGTATCAGAAACCAAATTGATCCAAAAATTTGGAATCAATTTGATAATTTTAAACTTAAAAGTATCAAATTGATACCAAAAGTGTTAAATTGATCCAAAAATTTGGAATCAAATTAATACTTTTGGTACCAATTTGATTGATATTGATACCAAAAGTATCAAAAACCAAATTGATCCAAAAATGTGGAACTAATTTGATAATTTTGGTATAAAAAACCAAATTCATCCAAAAATTTGGAATCAGTTTGATACTTTTGGAATCAATTTGATACTTTTGGTATCAAAAACCAAATTGATCCAAAAATTTGGAATCAATTTGATACTTTTAAGTTTACAGTGTGCTAATTCTACTTTTCGCCAAAAACAAGACAAAACCTTTCCTTCGTGTTCCTTGTTTAAAACGAAGAATATGGTTAATTCCATTTTTTTTCAAATATAAATCTTGTAAGAAAGATAATTCTTATCAAGAACTGTCTTGATCCCTCTGGAGTATATACAAGCATTATTCTCTGTTCTGTGCTTATTAAAGTCTTTTACCTACTACAGCGAAGGCGTTCCAACATCCTACATCTTTTCTCGATCTTCCCCATGGGATTGAACTTTCCAAGTTGGCGTAATAATAGTGCTCCCGTGAGTGGTGGATGCATATAATTTAACACCATTGGAGATTTATTTTGACTCGGGATGACACGATTAATTCTCTTCATAAATGATCGTGTAGACATCACATAAACATCTCCCTCGGATCCTATTAACGTAATCGTAGTCACAAAACCGGATCACCAACTACATATATATACATATCAGACTCGACAAACTTCTTGATGGAATCGAAGCAGCAGGAGACTGAGTGTTACAACAAGGTAAAATCGTTCTTCACATGCATCATGTTGCGGATGATACTTTCATCGCAAAAAACCCGGGTCTCAAAATCAAAATATACTTTAATCACTCTAGTGACTTTTGTTGTTAAAATCACACGAAAAAGTTACTAGAGTTTCGTCACTCTAGTAACTGTTTTGTCACAAAAAACCTCGGGCTCAAAATCAAAATATACTTTAATCACTCTAGTGACTTTTGTTGTTAAAATCACACGAAAAAGTTACTAGAGTTTCGTCACTCTAATAACTGTTTTCCTAAGAGTCTAGTTACTTTTGGCGGTAAACTTAAACGAAAAGTTACTAGATTTTCGAAACGTAACTAAACGTCACTTATAGTAATAGTATATAGTAACTATAGTAACTATAGTAACTTTTCCAAGTAAGCAAATAATTTGTAAAAATTACTAGAGTTTCGATCCATTAGTAGAATGATTCAAGTAAGTACCACTTATACAATTTTAACAATTTAAAAGCCTTTCTCAGGAAAAATTAAAATCAGCTACGTCAGGATCCTTTTGAACATTACCTGTAATATTACTGTAATATTACAGTGATATTACGTGTTACTTGGCTAATATTTGAGACAGATTCGATGGAAAAAATTTTTTTAAGCAAAAAAAAACTTGAATATCAAGAGCAGTAAAATTGCAGGAGTGTAAAAATCAAGAGCGATCTAATGATTGCAATTTTGTCGTTCGAAATACTGGAGCTATTTCAACTCTAGCTGGATAATTAAATCCCTTATTGTATATATGTTAGTGTAAAGCGAATCCAAAGCTAACTCTGGTGTACCATAAAGTTAAAAAAATTTCAAACCAGATTCGAACCTCATTGCCACGGGCCCTCCAAGACCGGTTGGATCTCAAGACCTCTTAACACCTTCTACAATCGGACATTGAAAATACAACTATCCCATGCACCATTATTTATTTACAATGTAAATACGCCACATTAATGTGTGGCAGAATAAAATGAATAAATTCCTATGGAAAATTGAATAAAAAAAAAGAATAATACACACATTTAGAGGTGAAATCAAGTCATTAAATTGAAAGATATGAGGGGAACCTTTTAGTTGTATGCCTCTCACCCGATAGACGAAGAAAGATTTGCGAAATTCCTTCATAAATGCAACTTGGTCAGTGGGAGGACCGGTCTCATGTTATATAGGCGTTTTACGCATATATATATTAAATTTATCTTTTTCAAACCAAAATCTATAATAATATATACGTACAAGATCCATTGAAATCTGCATTTATTGTAACTGTTTTGTAAAGACTAATATATTAATCGTCATGTGGAGGAAGATGATTCTATAGAACCTCACTGTTTATGGATATAATGGACTCGATTTTAATCAACTGATGGCGATAATTTGCTGCTTGTTAAAATGTTAAATTTTCCTTCTTCTCGACATTCACAATTTGCCTTTTCTGGTAGAGGAAATTTAATTATTTTCCATTTTGTTACTATTCTATATAGTTAAAATGCAGGAATAAATTTGAATTCTAAATTCTTAATTCAAAAAAACAATTTCTAATCATACTTTATCGTTTTGCCACTTTCGAGAATGTGGGAAGCAGTATTTCCTGAATCCTCTCGGTAAATGTCGTCAATGATTGCTATCGATTCGAATAACCTAGCTCTAAGTGGTTCAAAGACCAATGATTCTATAAATTCCCATTCAGAGAAAAGTGGATCAGAGAGAGAGAGAGGGAAAAGAGTTAAAGGACAATTTGAAGAAATGCTGAATAATGAAGAAATAATGGAAGAAACTTGTACTTTGTTGGTTACGATCATTTCGTAAACCACGTGGAGTGGAGTGGAGTCAAGTAGCAGAAGAAATCTTTTATCCTCTCCTTTACTTATTTTCCTAACATCCATTTCTTTTCTTTTTCGATGTTTTTTTTTTTACTTAATATCTATTCCCCCAAAATTCGGATTATAGCATCTTTGATAATTTGTCAGTTGCTTCTTTTTATTCGTCTTCTTATTCTTCCTTTTATTCTTCTTTTTATTCTTCTTTTGATTCTTTTTTTGATTCTTCTTTCGATTCTTCTTTTGATTCTTCTTTCGATTCTTCTTTCGATTCTTCTTTTGATTCTCCTCTGTACATAATTTACGATCGCAACCAGCGTGATTATTTCACACCAACTTGAAACTGCTTGTTTCTTCTTTTTTTGCTCTTAACTCCTTCCTTTGGTCCTCTCTCCCTCTCTTTATTTAGGGAACGAGTTCAAAGCATCCTCGTGACCACGTACAAGCCGCGAAACGTGAGTCAATGTTTTTCAATGTGAATGGTCACCGAAATAGATCCTCGTGCACTGGTTCGCGAAACGTATGTACACAGGCGCTGCACGTTTCGGAATAAATCGCACGTGCGTGTGAGCTACTCCTTCCATTTTTAAACCACATGTACATGTGCGAGTTTGTCCATTGCACTCTCACTCCACCCACGATTCTTCTTGTTTACTCTTTAAATATAATCGAAGGAGCAATAACATGCTCAGGCACGTTCAAAACATTTACGGATAGATTTTAGCATGCAATATGTCTGAAAGGACATATTGCTGTAATATTTCTGTAACATTGATTGTATTATTACTTGTAACATTACTGTAATATTACGTTGAGGCGGCCATTTTAATATTACTGTAATATAACAGGTACAAACTACATTGAAATATTACTAATATTACAGGTACAAATTACAGTAATATTACCTTGAGACGGTCATTTTAATATTACTGTAATATTACAGGTACAAATTACATTGAAATATTACTAATATTACATGTAATATTACAGTAATATTTACGTCCTGCTTGTGGATCAGCATAAGTTGTTTTGACATTTGATATTTATAATGAAAAATTTGCAAACAAATTTTGCTAAAGTAACATTTATGAAATTGGAATTTTCCACCTTGGAAAGAAATGTTGACGGAAAGGTGTTTAATTACATTCGCGACATATTTTTTTGCTTACGCGCTTGTATATTTTATATCAGAGGATCTTGCATAAAGTTTCAAGTAGCCTCAATTAGATCGTTGGTATATATAAGGGTAATGACACTCATAACACTGAGCGGATTTAAATACACAATTTGTTACAATTATATTGATTGAAATATGTTTCCTCTCTGTGACAATATTGTAAATTGTAATGCTTTCCAAGCACCATAATCCAAACAATTTTATTAGAAACATCAAAGACTGTGAAGCGTAACATTATATGCTGAATAAACTTCATATATATTTTACCACAACTGTTTTAGGCATTATTCCAAAATTGAACACGCTAACACAACAGTTGTTCCATGTTCCACTGTTATATATTTTCTTTTTTTAATTTTACTTCCGCACAATAAATTTTAGTTATTTGCGTTTGGTTCCAGAATTTTTTGAATTCTTCACTATTTTCTTTGTTTACT
Source organism: Leptopilina clavipes (assembly GCA_001855655.1). Classification (NCBI taxonomy): domain Eukaryota; kingdom Metazoa; phylum Arthropoda; class Insecta; order Hymenoptera; family Figitidae; genus Leptopilina; species Leptopilina clavipes. The sequence goes on from JUFY01033007.1 coordinate 9,574, forward strand.
GTTCTGTTTTAGTTTGATGACTAATTATTATTTCTCATACACTTTGTACCTTCCATTACTTACATACAATTTTAAATTAACTATTTAAATTGAAATTATTAAATTGAATTAAATTGAAATTAAATATTATTTTATTTGTTATTTTTACACTGACATATTTGTTACTATTTATACTTGTGACTGTCATTTTCACCTATGTGCCTTTCATTGTTTACATAAGTTTTAATTTTTAAATTAACTATTTAATTTGAAATTTATTTCTAGTTGATATTATTTTATTTTGTTATTTTACGCTTTTCTTTTAAATATATTTTTTCCTATTTCAATGTTTTTTTTTATGTTAATTACAACATTTACCTGTGAACTTCCGGCGAATTAGGTAAACTCCTGACTTTCCTGCTTGAATTTCCGCTACTTCCGTTATTTCCCATAATTTAGTAATCCTTTGTCAAAATCAAAATCGTTCAACAAAAGCACATACAATGCACGCGGTTTATATCACAAAATCATCACACTGAAACACCCTGTCAGATGTTCTACCTTCTTCCCTCACATTCTCGTCCCAAGTCAAAAAAAAGGAGAAAATTCATTTCATAATTTACGAGTAAAAAAAAATTGATATGTAGAATTTAAAAATATGTATCAATTATCACTTTTAGTTTCATTTACACACGAATTTAATTTTTCTTTCAGAAAAATTATATTTTACAATTATTACTTTTTTTTAACTTATATAAATGTTCGTGATAATATTGGTAAATAATTATCACTGTAATTATAATTTTTTTATGATTATTATTTTTATTATTTATCACGTTCTAAATACTTATCAATATTTATAAACTATTTTTAATATTTTTTAAAAATTTTAATTTTAATTTTAATCTTTAATGTTGGTTTAATTTAATTACTACTACATATTTGATTATTATTTCCGAGGTAAATTTAGGTGGGAATTATTTTTCAATTATGAAATTTTGAGAGCAGATAATGATAAATTATTTGTGAGGACAAATTTTCACAAGGAGGAGATTTTGAAAATGTTTTGTTTTTTCTTTTGAGAAAATATATAAGAATTATAGAATTGATGGCACCTCATGGTAAGCCATATCGCGATCATGGTGTGGCCATGGTGCGTAGGCATCGCTGATGGCCCGTTTCAAACTGAAGGCCCGAGAAGAGAGAACCATTACCATTCCCGTTCCCATAGCACGTGGCTCCTCTCTCCATCTCATTCTATGTTTCACCCTCGTGTTAGTTTACTCTCTCTTTCTTTCTCTCTTGTATCCCTCCTTTCACAAACCAGGATCGGCTCTAGGTTTGTTTGCACTTGAAATATAATTTCAGCACCTGGATCTCTTCTTTCTTTCATTCTTATTTACGAGTTTTTTTTTTCTTTTCAACAAAAGCATAGATGCCACGATGTATGAACTAGAGGATTATAATCGATGATTTAGCAAACTTTATGGATCATTCCCTTGCAGTAAACTTTAAATACACAAAGTGTTATTAATATTATCGATGTTTCATTTTACAGTAATTTGATAATTTTCCTTTTTTTATTGTACTATCTCTCTAAATCAGAATTAATCAAAATTTCAACTAATTTGAATTAAATTAAATTTTTAATTTTTACTAAATTTTGATCATTGCTTCTGAAAATGTTAAAATTTACTAATAAATTACCAAAAAAAAATTTTTTAGACTATTTATTAGTAAAATATAATCAACTCTCTAAATTTGAATTAGTTAAAATTTACTAATAAATTAGTAGAGAAATTTTTTTTTACTATTTATTAGTAAAATTTAACTAATTCGAAAGCAAAAAGTGAGTCACTAATTCAAATTAGTTAAAATTTTTACTAATTCAAATTTAGAGAGAATTCAAAATTATAAAGTTTGTCACTAATTTGTTTTATTTTTTTACTAATTTTTACTAAAATTTGACTTTTTTTGCCTTTGAATCAGTTAAATTTTACTAATAAATAGTCGAAAAAAATTTTCCACTAATTTATTAGTAAATTTTAACTAATTAAAATATTAAAAATCAAAAAGTCAAAATTTGGTATAAATTAGTGAAAATTATAAATAATTTAATTTAGTGATTCCTTAAAAAAAAAAAAAATACAAAAGTTGGGCTAACTTTTGTTTCGACTGTCTGTCAGTTTGAGTACAAAGTTTAAATGTGATTCAAGTAAAAATGATGAAGAAATAATAAATATTATTTGAATGAAAGAGATTTTTTTTCCATCAGCGTAAAGCCCCCGATAAAACCGAGCCTGGTTTTTGGTCCTGACACTCACTCTCGTTGCTTTATATACAAATACAAATTCACGAGCTGAATACATATATAACTATCTCAGTCAGTTCTGAAACTGGGCATGTAGATTGAACGTCTCCCATCTCTTTCCGTCACCCTCGGTCTCAACGCCGTGTTCTCTTCACTTCTCTCTCTCTCTCTCTCTCTCTCTCTCTTGGTTTTCATTCTGATTCTCTCGTTCTCGGTCCTACCCTCCTCATTTCTCTTCCAGCAGCCTCCCTTTGATTCTAGTCGTGTCCAACCAATGGTAGGGACACCTACATAAAGGCCACCAATCAGACTTCGATCAGCAATTCAACATCGGATTTTTAAAACCATTTTTATGCTAATCAGATAAGTTTCGGTAAGCACCAGGCTGCAAGAGTCAATATTAAAGTGAGATGCTGAACACGAATGAATAATATAAATGCACGCGAGGAGCCTATAAATAATCTCTCTACTATTATATTTACATCCTTTATCATTATTCCCTGCATTTCGACAAGAGTAATAAAAAGAAAAATTAAAATCAACGCGCACCTGTGGATTTTTTTTCCTTCATATTTTGACATCATATAATAATGTTTTCCATTTGTAAGAAAAATGATCTATAAATTTTATTAAATTCAAACCGTTAATTTTATCAGAGTCAAATGAATGAAAACCTATTCAGTTGCATTTGCCATAAGAGCGAAAGTCCAATAACAAAGCTTAAGGACGCTCGCCCTTATGGCAAATGCGACTTACTGGGTTTTTACTCTGGACAGCACAACTGACGCTTCGAAGGCTTTTCGGAGAAAATTTATATTTCTTCTATATTCTTCAATGTTTAAGAAATTTCACAAACTCTCGGTTTAAATAAATCCAAATGAAAAAAAACGGCGAGCGCATCAATTACGTAATCAGCGTATCAAATTACGTAAGTATATTCGTATAGTATCAACGAAATTGGCGCGTTGGGCTTTTCAAAAGTACACCCACCTGATTTCCCAACGGCTCAATTGGTTTTCCTCATCAGCAAATCGCCCGTTCGTGATATTTCCCGATTTCCTTATATATTACCATTTGAGCATTACTGTAATTACATTTTAAACTTTTTAATATATTCACTGCATTAATTGTATGTCGTAACATTACCTCAATTTTAGTAATTAATGCGCTGATTATTAATTTTCTTCTGTAATGTTAAACAAATATTACTCATTTCATTTTCAACGCAAAGGGTTTGTCAAAAAAAAAAGAAAATGATGGAAAGCCTGGTGATAAAAATCTATAATATTTTCAGGATAAACAACTAGAGAAATAAGTCCTGAAAATATGAAAGCGATGTGAAATTTTTGAAAAAAAAAATTGAGGCAGTTCATAAATAATGTCTCATATAAGTAATTCTGATTTTGTATCGCAGGAAGCTGATAGTTTTATTAAAAGCAGCGTTATGTATATATATTGATGAGAGGCGCAATATGGATTCTGTAACGTGATCGTAACTCTCATGAAATAACCATAGGCATATAGTAACGTCAGTTGCTTTCACTCATCTTCTGTGGCATAATGGACCATTGTTAATATGTTAATGCTAGCTCGAAAAGTAGAGACCTAAAACCCTAAAAACCAACTCTTATTTCTCATTCTTATTCTCGCCCCAACTTCATATCTCTTGAAAGTCATCATCACACGACTCATTAGGTAATGAATGCTTGTCTTTTTTTCCCTTTTCTGAAGGCACTGCATGCTCCATATTTTCTTTGTTATTTGTTTCTTCTCCTCATCTTTACGTCTTCCAAAAACAACCAACAAGAAAAAATTGAATATATTTGAAAGTATACTCAAAAATTCAATTTTTGCAACAATTTCCAATGGTTTTTTTTTCTTAACTTGATTCTTGAAATATCATTTTTTCTTTATAGTATATTATATATATTATTCCAACCATGAGAATAAATTCTTGATAAAAATATGATCTGACCTTGACAGTTAAGTTGTTTGTGTGGTTTTTAGCCCATGGCAAATACGAGAAGCGAAGAGTGTGAAGAGAATGTGAAGTAAAATGAAGGAGTGTGTGTCAAGACGTTGCAACCGAACCTGACTCGGTCCACTAGTTGCAATTAACCGTGGAAGGAGTAATTAAAATATTTCAAGTTTTCAGCCTAGCAACGACTAACTTTAACTGAACACGAAACTGAGTACATAAGTATACATATATATAGACATTGCCACCCACATAGGCCACGTATATTATATCTTCTACGCTGTACGCAAACATTGACATATTCCGCGAAACATGTTTAACTATGAAATTTTACTACTCCCAGACCAATTTACTATTCAGATTCTAATTTACACTTTTCACACATTTACACTATTGTAGTTAACATTTACGATTCATTAAACAAAAGCATTTTACATTCAACTAAAAGGAACTGTTGTGAGTGTGTTGCATTTAATTAGTTACTTCTAATTTTTACCGTGTAGGATTAGAAAAACAAATAATATTAAAATTATATCCCAAAAATCAAATAATATAAGAGATAAAAAGAAAAATCCGAGTAAGATTTTTTTATAAATTATAATCGCATGAAAGGAATAAGGACGCCAAATTCTTTTCTATTGGAAATAAAATTATGCTTATGTATTATAAATAAAATTAATTTTTATTGATAATAATTATTAGCAATAGAAAATAATTTTAATAATAGTTGATAATATCGATGAAAATAATTTTAACATCTTTGTTATGAATATATTAAAGAAAATGACGGATTAATTAATTAAAAATGACGGAAACGACTGATCAGGGTTTATCCCTTACATTTGCGGTGAAACTGCGTTTTACTTTTGGACAAGACCCAATTTTGAGGTTAAACCATCCAAGGGAGTCGTTTACAGTAACACCGCTGAGGGAGAATCTGAGATTTCTGTTGCGCGCTCGAATTTATATAGCCGACAATTGGGGCGGAGCCTCCCTACTCAAGCCATCGCTTGCTAGTGGGGTGGCGCGTGCGCCGAGTCGCAATCGATTGCATGCCAGGTCCGTATAACTGAAAAGTGTAACCCGTTCTTTTTTCTATCACAATTTCCTAACATCTTTATTCTTCATTATTTTCTATACTATTTACAGTAAGATTCAAATTTAACTTAGATCAATAGACACAAGAATACTAATTTTATAATTTATATAAATAAAAATATATAAATATTATATAAATAATATATAAATATATAAATAAAAATGTTTCAATTTTGAAGAGATGGAAGGGATGCAGAAATTAAAAAATTTATAAAATTGGTTGTAAATCTCCTTGGGGTAATAAAAATGTGAAAAATGTTGATTACGCCTATGTAAAAGAATGAGTATCGGAAAACAGGGAAAGAATTTAATCGGTGTTTGTACTCCCGCAGGATAATATTGAAACGCACACTTGTCCATTATATACATATGGGCTACTGCAATATTGCACAGGACGTATAGCTTGATTAACGGAGACGTTAATGAGCGCGCGTTGCCTGCTGGCTCGTTCGTCAGCTGGCTTGTCGTTATCAATTCGACAACGCCGGAGAGAGAATATAAAGAGAGTCGCGAATACCCGCGTTCATCCGTAAAAATTCTCATCCTGTTCCTGAATCTACACTATATCATAAAGTAAACTCGAAACACAGGAACATGCCTTTTATGCTTCAACTTTAACATTTTTTTTACGGTGCAAGGCACTCATTTCCATTTTACAAAACGGACAACAAATTAAATAAAAAAAAAAAATGATGACAGTAAAAACTCTCCACTGTTGGCAACTGAAAACACTAATTAAATTCTTCACTAACGAATAACGTTAAAATTTTTAACACCTAAAGAAAAAACGATTTTAATAAATTAAACTCACATAAAAAAACAATTTTTTCGAAATAGAAAAATTTATTATTATTTTGTTTTTTAATTTCTTGCACTATGCATCAAAAATATTTTCTTAATGTTTAGAGTTAAAATAGTAACGAAAAAAAGATTTTTAAAATTGATGCAATTTTTTTTTTTTGGTTTAAAAAAACTTGGGAAGGTGAATTATCGTAAAAGGTAATAAAATTAACGGACAGTAACAAATGACAGAATGTATTGTCAACTCTCGTGTCTGGAGTGATGTCCTGTTGATTTAAAGTGAATTTGTACAGTAAAGTATTTTCACGTAGATGCTAAATAAACACCAGGTGAATGGTGAATATATGTGACGTTTTTACACGTGCAAAATATATACCAACATGACAGATTGGTATTCCAGACAGCAATGAAGCGTTGCTTCGGATTTTATTCAACGGTTTATTTTACGATCTATTTCTGATTCGAATGATAAGAGCAGTGAGCAAAGGCGTCATGAATTATTATTGAAAGTGCATCTCAGCATTTAATATATATAATATTTCCACCAACAAAAGAGAAAAGAGATTATTTAAACAAACAGAAAATTCAAAAACGAATTTTATTATTAATTTTAGAAATAAATTATACTTATTTCTTTTTTTCCGTTTCTCTATTTCCAATTTTATAATTTATAATTATTTTCAAATAATTATAATTACAAAAAAATTAGAAATTATTAAAATTATTAAAATTTAATTCAATACTTACTGAATTCTTAAATTTTTACCAAATTTCTATCAATTAAGAATAGTTTTCACTCTGGGATAAAAGTTTTATTATTTCACTAAAAGAAGAATGGTGCGGATTATTATTATTATTATTAATAATTAAGAAAAGGAAACATCAGTAGGTAAAACAATTGAAACTTCCTACACTGTTATCATCAAGGAATAAAACAGAATTACCGTCTGACGATGTAGATTTACCATTCGATGGTAACTTACCAACGGAAGTAATATCAAAGAGAGAAATTCTACTTTACCGACTGTGGGATAAAGATGAGAATTTTTGAAAAAGGAAAATTATTTTCAAAGAAAGAGATTGAAACTTACCGAGGCATATCCTGAAGCTGTTTTGCTCTCTGCTTGTGCCTCGAGAGGGCAAAGAGAAGGGCGAGAACGGGTCGAAGGGTTGCTCCTGCTGTTAATTCGCCAGGATTCACAGCCCCAACATCTGCACCAAGTGCCCGCAGGGCACCCACGCATAGACTCACGTTTTCAACCTGCAAAACATCATATACATATACATAACGTGAATGTTGTGAAACAATGATACTGATACAAACAAAGGGGAGGCAGACAAAAAAAAAATTGCTTTTCAGTTGACCCCGCGGTTATATTAACCCAACAACAAAAACCTATTTCATTCACGCTTTACGTGAAAATGCATCATTTCCACGCGGGTAAAACCTCCTCTTATATGTATACACATGGACTTTACACAAGGGAATTAAAGTAGAAATTGAGCCTTGATAAATGTTGGCGCACAAATTTAATTTACGAGCTTGGAGAGCATTTTGTCTCTAATTATTCCCGAGATTATTAATTATAATTTATATCACTAATCCTTTGCTTTTAACAATTCAATAAATAAATTAACGCGTCACAGAGGAAATTTTTCAACATTTTTTTCATTTTTAAACAATTTATTGTTTTTGAACAAAAAAGAAAAAGTGCAAAAGTTGCAAATCTATTAATTTCAAAAAAATTATTTTTAACTTTCCATTTTACACTCGTATCTGTTCCTGTATCTTTATCACGATCAAAATAAACGAAGCGGAAATGAAAAACATGTTCATTGTAACAATGACTTTTATTCCGCAACCGAAAAGACTCTCAACTAATAAGGAAGAGGATAAAAAAAATTTGACCTAGCGAATTGGAAATTATAATTCGTGTCAAATATTTTGATGAGACATGTTATGTATCATTAGTATTTTTAAATTTAAATAATATGGATACATTACAAAAAGAAAATGTTAATATAGAAAAAAATTATTATTTCACTTGCTTGTTTCGGGATAGTAAAATTCGCGGTTGAATTAAAATCACTAGTTTGCGATTATAGAATTCGCTTTTTCATTGTTTGAAACTAAAGATGTTTCTATAGGGAAACATGAGCACTGTGACGATAGGTATACCTTTCTAGCACGCGTACATATTGCTTCTTTTGTTTCCATTGTTCTTTTCATAGTGAATCTCTTTTTCTCGCATAGTGAGTTTTTTCTCTCCTTCTCTTTTCTCTTTAACACCTTCCCGCTCTCTTTCTCTCTATCAGCAGTCCATAAAACAAACGGTGCATAGGGTGGCAAGGAACTTGATGATGACTCATCTGACAATTCTTTCCAACCCACGTAAACGAGTGCCGTCATAGGTAAACCAACTTCACCACCATTACCACAAAAGGGGTGCAATTCACTATAAAGATGACGCTTTACACTTAGAACTGATTGCAGTGTGTTTCCTTCTCATCCATCCTTTTATCAATTTAAACGAATCATTTCGATATTCTATTCAAAATTATTATTTCCACTCTTTGTTTAAATAATTTTCTTTTGTGATTATTTATAAATAGAAACAATAAAATTTATAATTTAGTTCTAAATGATTTATATATTTTTAGGCCCAACATAATATTTATATATTAGGCCCTATCTAGGCCCAACATAGAGCCTAGATAATAATGGGGCAAAATAGATTGGACCAATAAACTAAAATTTTCCTTTTTCCCTTCTTCAATGTGTGTCACAATTCATTTTTTTTAAATCTTAACGAAAAATGAATAAAATGACAGTTCTAACATGATTTATAAATAATCAAAAATCATTAAAGATTTTCCATAACCCAAATAGCAGCTAATATTACTGTAATATTACTCTGATGTTACATGTAATATTACTCTGATGTTACATGTAATATTACTAATATTACAATGTAATATTACTAATATTACAATGTAATATTACAGTAATATTAAAATGTGCGTCTCAAGGTAATATTACAGGTAATATTAGAGTAATATTACACGTAAAATTACTGTAACATTACAAGTAAGATTACAGTAACATTACTGTAATATTACAGTAATGTTACAAAAAATTAC
>JUFY01033013.1:3714-14310 GCA_001855655.1 Leptopilina clavipes
GTGGGAAAAGGAGCAGAAATCTCAGTTTTCGTGGGAACAAATAAGGTTATTTCAAAAAGGGGACCTCACATGACGCAAGGTATTGCGTGATGTAACAGTTATTTTCGTATCAAGAGCGCAAAATAAGACGATGACAAGATGAAGGGACGGAGGGTGCCGAATTCTCGCCTGAGTCGGAATCACCTTTTGCGCCCATGGTGCTAACATAACTTTTTGTCACGACCTGGGGGTCAATTCTTGAATTTTTGTAACTAGATGTCGTATGCGGATTGTCAATCGAATTCCAAAATGTCATTCCTGAGTGAAATTTCCGAACAGATGTCGCTCTCCGCACACTGAAATTTCCGAGTGTGAATGTCACCCGGTACCTACCCACTCGAGTTCGCATGTCGCATGGAAAAATTTAGTGAAAAATGTGTTTTGAAGGAAAAAATTTTTGTTTTAATTTTTATTTTAAAAATGTCAATTTTTTATAAACATATTCATTTTTTATGGTTTCGTACACCGAAGGTGTACCTACGGAACCCTTATGAAATGACTCGTGTGTCTGTTATCATTTATGTGTTCTGCCCCCTATAGTGCTCACAGTTTTTAATCTAAAGTGCTAAAATCTGCTACTTATATGTATTTTCACTTCTAAATCACAGGAAAAATATAGCATACATAATTTGAATCGATGGTCATAGCGTTGCTAGAGAAAAACTAAATTGATAAATAGATATTTGTGATACAAGGCCCGTAAGTGGCACTTTATGGGACGAGTGTGACTGCAGGACGAGTCACACACTATTTTTGAATACATCTGTGAACATAAGCAGGCGAAAAAAAACGCCTAGGAGTCGGATTGCAGAACCACTGACAAACAGACATCCCGAGCTGATCGCGCTGGGGGTTCGGGGGGCGAAGCCCTCCGACTACAAAAAAAAAATACTCTCAAAAGAATAAATAAATTGACTTACCTACACTGATTGTGTCAAGTTAGAGTTTAAGAAAGTTTGTAGAAAATCAGGTTTAAAAGCCCCAAGCGGCTGGACGCTTTGGGGGGCGAAGCCCCCCGAAACAAAATGACAAACACGAATTTTTTGTGTGTGTATTTGTACCTTATGAACTATTGTAATTATCTTATTTATATACTTTTGATTTATAGTTTCTTTCAGAAAACAAATTATTATTTTTTTTTTTTTTAGATTCAGGTTGTGACCACCTATTGCAGCCACTAACACTTGGGTAATCCCTTTACGTTCCCACAATTGCCACACCTATATCCGCAGCCCCCATAACGACCCTTTGGGCTATCTAGTCTCAGGGCAGCTTTCGCCGCCACTGCTTTAATTGTGAGGTGCAAGGGTTCCAGCTCTAAGAGGGCACCAAGGGCAGCTGTGGGCGTTGTACGCACCGCGCCCGTGATGCCCCTCAGTACCGTCCCCCTTAGACTCTCCAATCGAGTTCTCGATGTTTTTAATTCGACCCTATTCCACCAGACCAGACACGCATAGGTCATCCTAGGGAGCAGAATCGCTTCATAGATCCACAACAGTGTATCTGGTTTTAGACCCCAGCTGCTGCCAATGGCTCTTCTACATTGCCAAAGGGCTGCTGTAAGTTTCTTACACTTCTCCTCGAGGTGTTTTTTCCAGAGCAGTTTACTATCCAGAATTACTCCTAGATACTTTGCCTGCTCTGTAAATAGCGTCTAGTGTAGACAACAGCTTCTGTCTTACCTGGATTAACCGATAGACCCACCTCCTTACACCATCTATCTACCAGGTTCAATGCTTGTTGCCCCACTTCGAGTATTACATCTAGGTGGGAACCACGAACGATTAATCCCTCATTTTAGTAAATGAAGTCCAACTCTCGGTCGTGCGTCTTTGCCTAGCACGCTTAAATAACCTTCTGGTTTCTTTCCTGAGATATTCCAACCTCTCGTTCCACCAGCATGTCTCTTTTCCCGAACAAATTTTTATCGGTTTACAGCTATTTTCATAGGCTGTTATGATGGCTTCTGTAAAATTGCTAGCCACCTCATCCAGGGTATCCTGATCTCTGATCCTGCCTGATAAGCCAGAAAGTGTCTCTCTGAGTTCTGTGTTGTAATTGGCCCAATCCGTTTTCCTGGGATTACGAATCCACTTGGCCTCGGAACGGACCGCAGACTCCAGCTCAAAGACTATCTGTGAATGATCAGAAAGCGAAGGTTCATTAGACACTCTCCATCTTCGTACCTTATTTACAATACTCTTAGAGCAGAGAGTGATATCAATCACTTCCTGCCTAATTGCATTGCTAAAAGTCGGGGTTGAGCCCGTATTGACGATATCCAGTTCTGTTCCGACTAGATATTCTAATAGCTCCTTTCCTCTCTGATTGTCCTTTGAGCTTCCCCACACCGTGTATTGTGAGTTTGCATCGTAGCCAAGCAAAAGAGGAAGCCCTTTCTCCATACAGTACTCCACCAACCTGCAAACTTCAATTGGCGGATTATTCTTACTGTCATATGGAAAATATGCCGATCCAATGACCGTCTTACCAATACCCTCTAGGTTGATTACCACCACCATTAGATCTGCAGAGCAGAGGTCCAACAGCGGAATTGCATCAATGCCCTTCGTGAGAATACACGCTCTAGGTTTGGCAGCACCGCAGTCCCTGTAACAAACTAGACCAGCCCCACCGAGCCCTCTAATCACACCTCGTACTAACCATGGTTCTTGGATTAGTGAGATGCCTGTGTCCATCTTAGTCATGCCCCTCATCAATACCGACGATGCACTTTTACTATGATGCAAGTTAATCTGTATAGCGGTGAGCTTGCGAACAGCCATTATGGTTGTTTCTCTCCCACCTCAATATTTCCAGAACCGTCTCTACCCGGGACAGAAACTTTAAAGTTTACCCGCCCCAAATCGTAGTACGGTCTGTACTCAAGAGCCTCTAGGGCCCTTGCTTTGCTCTCAGGGACCTGCATGACTAGGAGAAAACTCCTGTCATTTATTTCAGCCACCTGAGATCCATCAACCTTTAGCACACGCCAGGTTGATGTCTTCAGCGAAGGGTTGTACTTCTCGAGAGTCTGGAAGACAACCTGTACGTCCTCCAGTTTACCCGGGATCCACACAGTCGCCTTTACCATCCTCTGAAGCACCTCTACTCCGCTGGCTTTTAGTTTCGCTCCTTCCAGGGCCTAAGTTCAGGCACACATTTAGTGAGCCATTCTCTAGCCTCCGGGTTGGATGCGATGAAAATAAAGACTCCTCCTCTACAGAAGGAGGCCTCAAACTTCGGCACCCGATCAGCCGACTCCTTACGAAGGAGCGGTATAATGGCCTCCCTGAAGAGCGAAAACTGCTCCTCAGTGAGCACCTCATCAGGGTAGCCGACGTCGGAGACCACCACCGTCAGAGGATTCATCCTTTGAGCCATTGTTAGACCAACATTGTTGCCATCTCTTCTGGTAACCTGTTGGCCCGACTTTGGCCTTTTTTTAGCCTCTTCTTCCAAGGGTGACGCATCCTTTCTTTTCGATCTGGTAGCGACACCCGAGGAATTAGGGGAATTCTGTAATCCGGCCTTCTGCCGTTCCTTCCTTAACCGTTTCTTTGCGGAACCGGCAAGGCGCTTTCGGGGAACTGAAGACCTTACATGTGTCTCAGACCCGGTACCTCCTACAACGACCATGACACCATCAGCCCCCAAAGGGACCGATGGGACAGCCAATGTAGGAGGCTGAACAGACGTCACGGGATTTGGGGCCGTCACATTCACAGTCTCCGAAAAGACCGTGGACGCAGCCACCGCACCCGTTTGGTCAACTATATTTTGTTTTTGAATTTGGTTCTCCATAAGCAGACCCACGAGTATCTAGGGAAATAAAAGTCAGCTCCTGCAGAGCCCCGCTTGCAGGAGTAAGGCTAATACTGCCGAGAGGTCGCCCGGTGTCCCGGAGCCGCCGTTCAAGACACCTCCGTTCGCCACGCATCGGACTGACCGACCGCCCGCCGATCGGAACCCCAGCCGGAGTGCTCACCCGAGCTTTACGAGGTCGCAACTCCGACCAGTACAATCCCGAAAGACGGCCGCCCAACCAGACCGAAGCGGACGCCAGATTTGGTCACCCTAGTGCCATACATCCTTCGACACGGCAGAAACATCTTGGATTGGGGGACCGTTTCTTAGTCGAAGCCCCGCAGACAGTACTCTCCTCCGCTTCCGACGGTGGTCATTTCTTCCCACCAAGGGTTGCTTCCTCACCATTCCCCCACCTCTACTCCAAAGAGAGCCGATCTGCCGGGGCGGTCCCTCCTTTATGGGGAGCAGTCCGCCACCAGCACCCAACGAGGGGGGGAAGGGGTCCGGAGGTACTCTCCGATTAGGCTCCTAAGCCTCCCCACCAACGACAAGGTCTTACGATCCCTAGGGGAGGAACAAATTATTTAGAAAAAACAATTTTTTTTTCAAAAAAGGCAATTTTTGTAAATTTTCCAAAAAAGATCACCTATATTAAAAGGAGGTTTTTTTTCTAAAATTAACATTTTCATTAAAAAAAAGTTTTGAAAGAGGAAAATGGAAAAAGTTGTAGATAGGGTTTTTTCGAGAAGGATTTTTGTAAAATGAGTATTTTCCAAACAAATTTTAATTTTTGTAAAAATAATTTTCTATAAAAAAAAAGAATGGATTCTTTTCATTGAAAAATTTATATTTTTTAAAAACTTACATTTTTATTACTGTTTAATTATTTTTTACAGAAAGAAAACAATAATATTGATTTGTTTGTTTATTTTACTGAGATAAGACGAATGTCGGATATATTAAAGTTGCTCAAATAGAAATTTAAGCTTAGCAATTTTTACGAAAAATGCTGAAAATGTAGAAAGTATTTAAAAAGTTATTTATTTATTTAAACAAATTATAAACGATAATCGGAAACGTTAAGAATTAAAATTTACGTTTTAGTGTTTGGATCCCACAGTGGGCGAGATTGCAAAAAAGCTGGCCAAAACCCCTAGATGTGTTTAAAACTGGCTGAAATTTGTTACTCGGGGGTTTTTGGGGTCGCTGATTACGAATCTCAACTTAGTTTTTTAAAATTCAAAATGGTGGATCCAATATGGCGAACGACTTTTTTAAAAATCGATCCAATTTGCCTGAAAATCGTTACTCGGGGGTTTTTGAGGTCGCTGATTACGAATATCAGCTTAGTTTTTTAAAATTAAAAATGTCAAATCTAGTAAACAACTTCAAATTTATTATGAAAAATAATTGAAATACAATTTTTTTTTAGTCAAGTCCGATGTCATCCTTCATGTCTGTTGATTCGTCGGTGGAGGAAATCTAATAATTATTTAAGCCATATAATTTTGCATCATAATCTGCACCTATTAACATTTGAATTACTTAGCCAGATAGTTGCTTTCTGTTCTTAGGATGATTTTTTGAAAGTATCTGTAACAGAACAAAAATTAATATACATTTTTATATTTTAACATTACAATATTAACATTATTAAGTAGAAGCTCATAATTTAAAATTATAATTTAATTATTTATACTTACATATTATTGTATTGTTTATTTATTAAATTAATAATTTAAATATATAATATTTTTATTACTATATAATATATAAGGACACGGGGTATATAACAGGTTTCTAAACAGCTAGGGTGCTCTTCTATTCTATTGTACGCACACAGTCATTTCCGTACTACAGGACGTTTCGCACTTTTTTACATTATATCTCTTAAAGTTGGTAAAAGTTGGTGGATTTTTTTGCATATTCTGTTTTCTTATGTCATAATCTAAATATTCCAATTGACAGTTTCTTGGGATCTCTTGGATAGACAACTTTTTCAATCCTTTTTTGAAATTTTCGTGAAAAATAATCTAAGAAAATATGAGCTTACTTCATGCAATATTTTAAAACTATAATAATAGTAATATTCAATTCAATTACAGTACATTAATATACATGACTTTAGAAGTATTTTCCATTTTTTTCCATTTAAATTGGTGCACTTTTCATCAAAATAACACTCGTTTCGTAATGCACTCTTCAGCACTATACATTTGAACAGCGCGACTGTCACTCGGAAGGGCAACTTCCAACTGATGTATCTACTATAAATGGACACTATACTTCTTCATACTTTACTATAGTGTGCAGAAATGTGTCCTCTAGTGGATTCAATAGTTAAAACATTTAAATTAAAAAATTTTTTTTGGAGTTTGGCCAGCTTTTTCGCAATCTGGCCCACTGTGGATCCGTAAGATGGATTTGCAAATTTGGACAGTTAGTGAACTTAAAAGTAATCGGATGTTCTGAATCCGTTTTTAGTTTGATATTATCATTTTCTTCAGAAATTTTTGAAGAGGGAAGAAGATTTTCGACTGAGATTTCGTTTTTCTGCTTTTTAATGCTGCTGGAAGCTTCGGGTGCAATTGAGTTTGTAATTCTTTCTGCAATGTTTCTTTTGTTCGACAAAGATTCTTCTACGTAGCTTTCGGCTACTTTGCTGGAAGTCCAGCCTCCGTGCCTTTTCAATTCCATTAAAGTTGCTCCAGAATCTGCAAGAATTGTGGCTGAAGAGCGACGGAATGAATGACATGTGTAAAGTTGTACATCTGCGAGGTTTAAATAAGTAGCGATTTCTTGAGGAATACTTCCAAACTTGTGAATTCCAACAGGCTGCCGATGACATTTACGGTTTTGGTATTTGATAAAGAAATTCTGAAGAGTGATGTCCGACGGTCGTAGATTTGTATATTTCTTTACAGTAGGATAAAATTGCTCGGAAACGACAAAAGGTCGAGGCTTGTCAGTCTTTGTTTTTGGAATATTAATTTTAAATATGGAGCCAAGACCCTGGACGTCGTTTATTGTCATTTTATGAAATTCATCTCGTCTGCAAGCTCCACTGATTCCAATCGCCATCACAACCTATATAAATAAGAATTAGTAAACGAGGCATTCAACGTGAAGTGGGCAATCGCGATATTGTATTGTTTTTCAATATTATTTTAAATTGTATACTTTTTTAAAACTATTACAGGAAGAAAAATATATGATAATAAGTATAATTATAATAATAACAATAACAATAATAATAATATATTAGAATATTATTATTAATTATGATAATAATAATAACAAGAACAATAATAATATATTAGAATAATATTAATTTGTATTACAATTAAATTGTTTTAAGTCAAAATTAATTTATGCTTGAAAATTATTGGTATATTCTTAAATATGATTAATTTTTTTGAAAAACAATTTATGGCCGGGTCTGTCCGTTTCACATAGAATACCTAAAACACTGTTTAAGAATCATTATTATCATTTACTTAACCTCTATATTTAGTTAGTAATATAATTGAAGTTTTTTGAATAGTTCTGGTTAGCGAAATAAAAGTAATAAAATTTTTAATTACTTTTTTAAGTAAATTTACATTGTCAGGAGCTTCCTTCATAAATTTGTCTATTTCCTCCGGTGTAAACAGTTTGGACTTCTTTGATGCAAATCCTTTCGACTTTTGTTTTAGAAATGAATTTAATTTGGGAAATGTGCCAATATCTATCCCGTCATTATGGTTCAATGTGGTTTTTAACATTGAGAATATTGGCCACAACGAAGAAGGCTTCATGGTTTTAGATAGCTCGTCAAAGTACACAAGCATCACGTCTTCAGAAATATGTCTAATGCCTTTTTCCGTTTTCCAAGACACGAATTTAGTATATGTCATCGTATAAATTTCCTTGGACTTCGTTGGTAGTAAGTTTAGTGATATATTTCTTGCTGCGTCAGCGATTTCTTGGGGATTAGCTTCAGACATTTTTTGCTCTTTGTTTGCGGTCGCCATATTGTTTACTGTTGTGACAGCTGACAGAAGAACAGAAATACCAACGTAAAATAAGAGTCCTACTACGCATGCTTTGTGCCGCGCTTTTTGAATTATGTTATTTTAACCAATAGGATACTGGGTTTAACAATTGGCATCACTGTCATCCTGCCAACTCACTGACAACGAGCGCTACAGTATGACGAATTATAAAACTAAAATCTTACTATACAGTAAAATCTGTCTGCTTTTTAACCAATCAGATTACGGTATTGCATTTACATACTGGCCTAGGCCAGTAAATCATGCATTATGTGCTCGCGAAATGTCCTATAATACGTGCTTATGGTAACAGTGTATTAAAAAACATTTTTTTTCTCTAAATTTCATAATGAATCTATAGAGGACTGAAATTTAGTATATTTGTGTATTTTTAACTACAATTTAAAGAAAATATACCCCTCACAGCATCGGGATATTATGGATATTCCTGGAACGTTCTATGGATATCTTATAGCTTCTGGCGGTTTGGATATCCCAGGAACATCTATGGGTATCCATAGGATATCCCAGGGATATCCAAACTGCCGAAAGCTAAAAGATATCCATAGGAAATTCCAGGGATATCCATAATATCCCGATGCTGTATGAGACATAAGACAATTGGAATTGATTATTTTATGACATATAATGATCACTCCAAGCTTACCTTGAGTTTACTAACGAACTTCACGAATATCGCTAGTATGCTCAAGGTAAGCTTACATCAAGATAATGTGCTATGTGGGTTAGTTCCTTAAATCTAGAAACTTCATTGTTTTCAGGTTATGGTCATATTGCACCAACCACTACAACTGGTCGAGCTGTTACCATAGTTTATGCTATTTTTGGAATTCCAATGTTTCTGATTATATTAGCTGATTTTGGAAAACTATTTACTCGAGGTATAAAATTTCTTTGGGCGTTTATAAGAAGATTGTATTATACTGGAAGTTGTCGTAAAGTTAGAAAAACTGCACCTGTTCAAGTAAGTTATATCGAGCATTTATGAACCGCATGGTTCTTAAAACTACATTTCAAGAGATAGCGGCCTATTTCTGCCCCTGGCAATATTTATTCATATTTCAACGTATTGTATTATACATTATACAACATATTAAAATTTTAGCTTTGGAGAAGACCCTTAATTTTCCGGTTTTTTTTACATTTTGATGACGCCAGATGTTAACTATACTACTATTACGCTTAATGTAAGTTAATGTACATACTTCGTTTTTAAAAATTTCAGGAAGTCATGAGAGGCGTACAATTAGTTTATGATCTTGCTACATTTAGAAGACCGTCAAATATAAATGCAGAGATTGATACATCGCAAAAGCAAAGTTCAGAAGCGCAAAAATTTCAGGATTTTAGTGAAACCTTTAAACGTCACCAAGAGTCCGCCTCCGTCCCTGACACACCAGTGACACCAACAATGTCTACATTTGCAATTGATGATGAATTTAATTTGCCGATATCAGTTGCAATTTCAATACTGTTAGGTTATATTTTCGTTGGAGCAACTCTTTACCATTTTTGGGAAGATAACTGGAGTTTTTTTGAAAGTTTTTATTTCGTCTTCATTTCTATGAGCACTATTGGCTTTGGAGATTATGTGCCCACGGTATGTTACACTTGTAACTTATTAAACTAATTAGTTCTTACTTATATAAGGAGACTGACTTAATAGATGTGAGTGAAAAATTGGCATAAACAACAGTATCATACTGAAGAAAATTAAAACCCAACAATTTCAAGAATTATTTAAAAAAATCAGAGCTGTGCACCTTTGTAATTAAAGCTTTTGTTATTACATTCTCAAGTATAATACATCTTTAGAATAACGTATGTGTCATACAATAACATTTTGACCCTAACATGAAAACTGAACAGTTTGGAAAGTCTCTATTAGTTCAGTTTACAAAATTTTGAGGACATATCTTTAGTCCGCTCGATACTGAACGTAAAACAAGAAGTCATATTCAAGTCCTTGCATAGATTGTGTCTGAGTATTCTGAGTGGCTGTAGACAAAGCTACGCTCTTTGACGTTATGCAGAAATTTTTAATAATTCTTTAATAACAAATTAAAAATTTTAAACTTTAAAGGAAGGCTAAAGCATTATTTTAAAAAAGTTCAATTTTTTGAACACTTGAATAACCTTTCGTAACCATTTTAGAGATTATTCATTGAGACCTAAATTTTGTAAAAATTGATCAAAAGTGACACATCATAACACAGGGATATCCTTAGTGATATCTTTTGACTGGCGGCGGTTTATATATCCTCAAGAAATACCTGGGACATCCGTGAATATCCATCGGATGTTCCAGGAATATTTAAACTGCCGCAAGCCAACAAATATGTTAGGACGTCCCAGGGATATCCTAAAATATCCGGTACTGTGAAGGGTTTTATTAATTAATGTTCTTTTTGAAAAAAATTACAATTGACCTTTCCTAAGCATTCCAATACATAAATAGTTAGATATCTCATCCAACAACCCAGATAACAATCGCGATTTCATATTACTATACAAAATGCCTGCTTACCTTCAATAATGTGCCTTCAGATAAGGTAAAATAACTACTTATATTACCTACTTATATGCGTCGAATAATTCGCACGAATGAAGGCAAAATGCAAGTATTATGCGAGCATTTAGTGCTATTAATTGCCTGCATGCCACACACGTGATTGCACAATGACTGCAAAAC
>JUFY01033015.1:2671-15671 GCA_001855655.1 Leptopilina clavipes
TTCCGAAAATAGTAAAAGTTACATAGAAATGCGCAGAAGTTCCTGACAGTACAGGTTTTACTATGAAAGTAGTAAAAGTTACTTCTATATTTTTCTCCGTGTACATATAATAATAAAAAGTTTAAAATTATATATCATGTGGATTTTTTTTTTGATGATAAAATAAATTGTAAGCCGGATAAATTTTTTGTATATGTCTCTGTCTGTTGGAGGATTTTCAGAGTATATCCTTTCCAGTGGCATTAATCTCGGTTGGTACCTAAATGCTTCTTCCCTTGGTTCCTAAGCACTGCTGTACAATATATACCTTAACGTCAGGACAAACTTTGGTTGATAACAGCGGGGGATGTATTATCGTGAATTATGCTACACCTTTAGAATTATATATCGTGACATGAGAGGATGGGAAAAGAGTTGATGAAGCGAAAGTGCGGGAAAACAGCCGAGTGATGAGACAGCATTTTGTCATGTTAATGCGAAAAGAGTGAAACGAAATTTCTTCATTCTAGGTCACAGACGTGATTTATTGCATCACAATTTTTTGAAATCTCCTTCACCTCTAAAGGAGATTTTTTACCGCATGGATTGAAATAAATGTTGCTGTTTCATTCCTCTCTGATAAAAAAGAATTGAGGGAGCTAAACTCTGTGATAAATTCAACCAATGAAAATTTCATTAACAAAACAACTAATTATTAATATATGTATAGTTTTTTTTTGTTGAATTGAAAATGTTTTATTCCCTTATCGCTTTTATCAGTTCGTGTACTTTGAAATGTGTTTTAAAATTCAACTAGATAAATACGTTTCAATTAAATAAGAGAGGAAACAAGTATTTTCTTCGATTTATCGATGCTAAATGTTTCAAAACTTTCTGTTAGTTTTCATTCGAAGAAAAATACCCATTTACTCGTAAAATAAATTATTTGAATTTTCCTTACTTTCAGTAAGCCGTACACAAGCAGAAAGCAGCAAAAAATCCCGCAGGATGAGGATATCATCAAAGCGATGCTGAGTTTTAATGCAGCTGGAAAAAATTTACTAAAAAATAGACTGAAAATATATAATGGAAAGACAATTTTTTACTTACTTGGGGACATAAAGTCCGGCTCCAGGAAACTGGACGAACCGGGTGATGGTGATTCTCCAGAAAAATATTGACTTTCCTCATAAAGCATTATTCCCAAAACTCCAATTATCATTATATTGTAAATCTGTTAAAAGTAAATCTGTTAAATCAAATGAACGAATTATAAATTTTACACTTAAAATTAAACATATTCTTTTTTTTTATGGCAAATTACTTATTCAAAGAAGGCAAATAAATTTTTTTCTGTCAAAATTAGTAAAATTTCCTTCGAAAATAAATTCCAGTAAATATAGTATAAAATGTTACTTTCTATTTTTTCCGTGCACTGAATTTTGATTCTCTATAATAATTAGGCGTTAATGTACTGTGAATATTACGTGATTCTTCTCAGTTCTCGCCTTTAGATTCGAGTTTTCAATCGAAAAAGTTTTATTCGACTGAATTTAAATTACGCTTCTAAGCTAATTCATATGAATACAGATCATCCAGTGTCTCTTTTTGTAATTAGTGGACCCACTAAATAGGATTTTCAGTTATACTTTGATATTTTAAATCTATTTATTCCGCATTTTTTTGTAATAATTTGTAATTTTTTGTAGTCGTATTTTTTTGTAATAAATTTAATTTTGAAAAAAATGTCCCATTTGGAAAGATTAATTCGAAAGTGCTTATTGGAGATTCCATTGGAATTCCAATGATAATATTCCTTGGAATTCCATCAGAAGATTGCGAGTCATGTCTGACTAATAACTGACTTGTTCTACTGAAAATCGAAAATTGCTTAATATTGCACATTATGTCTTACTTGATCAAACCTTTACTACTAAGACAAAGATTATAAGTACTTGAACTATTATGTCTGACTAAAGACTGACTTAAACTACTGAAATTAGAATTTTATAGAAATTGAAACGCTTTAAGTGACTACAAAGAATTTTTTTTAATAGTGAGACAAATATTAAAAAGAATTAAAAGTATTATGATATTTAAAATTGTTATGTTTGACTGAATACTGACTTATACTACTGATATTTAAAATTTTTGTGTCTGACTAAAGACTGACTTATACTACTGATATTTAAAATTGTTGTGTCTGATTAAAGACTGACTGATACTATTAGTTATTAAAATTGTTTAAAATCCAGTGTTTGGTCTGACTAAAGACTGACTTATACTACTGATATTTAAAATTGTTGTGTCTGACTAAAGACTGACTTATACTACTGATATTTAAAATTGTTTAAAATTCAGTGTTTGGTCTGACTAAAGACTGACTTATACTACTGATATTAAAAATTATTATGCCTGACCAAAGATTGATTTAAACTACTGATATTTGAAATGATTGAAAATTGACTATTTTGTCTGACTCAAAAGGATGTTTACTACTTTAGACTGAAGATTTCAAGTATTTCAATTATTATGTCTGACTGCAGACTGACTTAAACTATTGATATTGAAAATTTACCACTTTGTCTTTGTTCTTTTTTTCTGTTTGCATGTAAAAACTTTTTTTATTTCAAAAGCTTTTGATTCTCCAAAAATCAGTGAATTGCATAAATGATTTTTATTTTTTTTTTTAAAAGTGACTGTATAAAATTTCAAAAATAAGAATTTCAAATAAAAATGAAATGAAGTTTCAGGATGTCGATTCCAACTGAGAACTAAATTGTCAAAGTAATGTCGCAATATTGAGGAAATTGAAACCCCAATTTGAAATGACACTGATATTGAATTTCACTTTTGATAAATTTTGCCATCCATCCATCTTTTTTTTTTTGGTTAATATTTTCAATTCCTTATGGAATATATACGTAAATAGTAATTGTATAAAATTTTGAATCTAAATCGCTATGAACTTATTTAAAAAATATAAGTTCTATGAAATGTTTTTATATTGCAAACTTTCTTCTTTCTCTTTTGAAAAACATTAGCAATGGGAATAAAGATGAATTTTCTACTTGAGTCAACTACGAGATTAATATAAAGTACCAACGTACTTAAATAGAATTTTTCTTAGAGATGAAAATGTTTCTCGAAGCTTAAAAAATTATTAAGCCGCATCTTCAGTAAGCATCCTTATTTCAAACATTGTCGTTTATTATCTGCTTCACTTGAAAGCATATAGTTTTATTATTCTCATTTTAAGAGATTTTTTCAAATCAAGAAATGTTTAATGATATTATGTCAATATTTTTCTAATATGAAAAAAAAGTGTAAGGAAATAAAATATCTAGAAGAGATCATCTTCTAAATAAAACATTTCAGCTGTTGAGAAAATTTTCTAAAGTTATATAAGTCAGAATTAGATTGAAATTGAGGTTAACTGAAGATGTGTTTCAAATTAAATGCAAACAACAAGAACTTATATATATATGTATAGAACTGATGACGCCAAAGCAACAGCAAAGGACAGTGAACATCTCTTGAGAACGTAATTTCTCCACTAAAGTTCAGTTGATCGATTTCGTGGTGACATTATTATAATCCCTTTGATTTCTCCATGTCTTCGAGCATTAGATGTTGGATCGATTTTTTTTTCTAAAATCCAATTCCCGACATTATTTATTATTCATGCAATTCAAGATAGTTGTATATTTATACTTGCAAATTTATACTTTCATTAATAATTAAAACAATTTATTTTCTTTCCGATTAGAATGCTTTTTTTTCCCCTATTCAATGGAATCATATTCTAAGAATTGAATCAATACTTTCATTTTTCTGTACTTTTTCATATTAGTTTCATATTATTTTTATTTAAATCATTAGTCGATATTTTGTTGGAGAATCAATTTGTCTTAATAGAGAGTAAATTATTACATTTCCAGTCCCTAAAGACATTAAATAATTTTATTGTTCCACAATAATTTTCAGGGAAAATGAAGTTGGACACAGTTTTATTATTATTATTATTATTACTGGGTAATTTAAAAGAAAAAGTGTTAAATAATAAGTTATAATGACATTTTTATGAAGAAAATAATAGTACATAATATCGTTGTAATCTAGGTTTCTGATTAATTTGATCACTTTTAGCATGGTTTAATATATTACCAGGCAGGAAAGGGAGTCACCCTAGTAATTTTTATCCTTTTTTGTTTTGCCTCTTGTACTTTTTCATTTTGTTGAATGCTTTGGCAGATATATTACAATAAACGTCTCTGGAAATGTATCAAGTTTCATTCTTTTAAACGATTTCATGAAATTCAAAAATGTCTACTTAAGTGAGAGAAACTGCCCCACGGAACTTGAGATTCTATTGTTACGTTGGAATTGAATCTTGATTGCCAATGACCAAATAGAAACTTCGATGAACAAATAAAGTTCAATTTTCAAAAAAAAAAACGTTTCTTGCAATTATTTCTAATCGTGACAATTACATTTTTTTTACTTTCAAAAAAAAAAATTTAATTTTTGTATTAGGTAAACAATTTTAGGAAATAATATTTCTTTTTTTTCATTAAAAATATGTCGAGTATGTACGAATAAGATAATAACTATTTTAAGTAGAGAAAACTCAATTTCTAGACTAATTTCGTATTCTACCAGAGTGAGGGATGAAAACGAGACCAGAAATATAGAATCAATCAAGTATATATATAAGGTTTATGACTGTTTACTAACGAACAGTGATATTTTCTTTTTTGAAAAAATCAAGGAATTATGTCAATAATAATTTAAAAAAATAATAAAAAAATAATAAATAAATAAGAAATACTGATGATAATAGTTAAAGTAACAATTTTTGCTTTTAATTATTACATCATTTCATCATTTGTAACTGAAAACTATGAAGGAAAAAAATGAAAAGAACAAATAAAATAAGAAGATCAACCTGATCCTTCTTTTCTTTTTCTTTGTTAAAGTTTATCAAAAGGTTGTTTGTGTTTTCGATTTTCTTGTATACCTGAGCTGATTTTGATTCAAATAATTCTTTATATAAAGTAAAGAAAGTTTTCATTAAAATATTTCCTAAATTAGCACTTTTAAATTTAACATTTTTAGAATAATGAAAATAATTATTTTATTTCAGTTTTGAAACGGATTTACTCCGATTTATACGTATACGATATAATGGAGAAAATACATCTATATAGCTATGTAATATTCATGTGTTCTAAACTTACTGCTCATTTGAAAGAGCTTCTGGTTACGTATAAAGTGGAACACTGTTATATCTTTAAAAAAGAAATAAGAAGGAAGAAAAATAAAAGAAAAAGAAAAAATTATCAGAGTAAAGATTGAGCTAAAAGGGAATTATCTAAATTATACAAAAAGAATTTCAAAATATTACATAAAAATATTACATATACATAAAAAATATTTTTTTTCTTTAGACAGTTGAATATATTTTTATTTTGAAATAAATTGCAAAAATATTGACAAAAGTATAAAAGCAATTGATGAGTTTAAGAAAGTTTGAAATTACTTTTTCAAATCCTAAAACTTTAATCCACCTTTATTCGTATAGAAAACAGGATATCAATCGATACTTTTTGTGTGACAATATTTTATTAACTTGAAGAAAATTTTCTTCAATTGAAGATTAAGAAAAATTAGAAGATTTGACAAGATAATGAAACATCTTTTATAGAAATTAAGATCTTGACAGATACTACAGTTTCCACTTTCTCAATTACTCAACTTTTCTCATTTGCGTTTTAATTAATCCTTAAAATTGCTGAGAACATGTTCGATCAATGGCAATTTTTATAATCATTTAGATATAAATTTTTACAATTATTCTATTCTTCATAATTCCATATAATTCTATTCGATAAAATATTATTATATTTTATTATTATTTCTTCATTTATTATATGAATTTATTATATGAAATAATAAAATATAACTTCTTTTGTTATAATTAATATGTTACTGACATGAGAGAAAAAGAGCGAAAAAATAATCAACTGGAAATTAAGATATTTATTTTTGACCTAATTTTTTATTGTGTAGCGAAAGGGTTATAATTAATGACACTTGACACTTCCAATAATAATTTCTATTGCGATCATAAAGCACATGCTGTTATGAAAGTACTATTTTCACACTGTTACATCCATAAAATTGTCTCAAACTTTAATAATGATTCCCGTTGAAAACGTAACAGGTATTTTTCAGATTTATTGCAAATCAAGAAGAAATTTATAAAACTTATTTTAGTGTAATAATTAAATCATTTTTTTTTTTGGTACTCTTGAAAATTAAATTTCGATTCATTTTGTCGCAAATAATGGCTATAATCATGACATTATACAAAAAGAATTTCAAAATAGGCAGGACATAAAAATTATTTTTTTTCTTTAAAGACAGTTGAATATATTTTATAAAAAGAACAACTAATTTCTAAAACAAGGAGTGTTTGGCTTTTTTAATTAAGAGTTAATTTCAAAGTACATACGTAATGAATACCGTAAATTAAGAAAGATGTGCAGTGTCTAAAATAATTAAAAAACATCACTTGGAGACAAAAATAAAAATTAACACAATTGTTTTAAATTCAAATAATTAAAAATTGTTCCTTTTTTTTTAGTAAATTTGAAATAATTATTTGTCAAGTCTGAAAGAATTAAAATATGGACAACAATTAAATGCAGTAATTCATAAAGTATACAAGTTAAGAAATAGATAAAATAATATTAATTCAAGTTTGAGTAACAAATTATAAAAATAAAAAATAAATCAACAACTGTAATCAATTTATCACACAATTTAACTCACGAGATGCAGAATAAGAGGCAAAATAAAGAGACTCTACTCATCAAGAGAAAACAGATGTTTATATAATATAAGCTTTATAGTCTTTGAACATTTAATGACAGTTATTTATGTGCCAAGTTGATCCAATTATCATTGAACAAGATTTATCAAAATAAGTTTTAAGAGCATTGCACCTTGCCTAATTTAATACTGACTTAACATCTTCGTTTATTAACACAACAACCTGCATTCTCACAGACAGATATATTTGTTGTTACGAAAAAAAGAAGGAAAACAAATAATATTTTCAATTTTTCCGTTGTTTTAGAATTGTTTCAATGAGTTAAATTTTCCAAAGTTTAGCAGTTTAGTAGGATTTAAATTTGCGTGAGAAAAAGATCAACTCTATTGGGAATAAGAAACTCTTTTTATTTCAATAAAAAATTTTTGTTAATTCTGCGATTGCAAATTTTGAAAATGCGAGAGAAATTATAACATTAAATAACAATTTCTTATGCGTTTATAAACCACGATATAATGGATTATAGGGATTATGAAAGATCAACATATAAATCTATACACTTGATTACTATAGATAAAATTATAAACCAATAATAATGAGAGTAATCTGCAAAGCAAATGAGACATAATACAAACGCAACACCTTGTTTTCCAATTCTTTGTGAGTTAATTAACATATTAATTAAAACACCTTTCCACCTATAATCCCTAATTGCTTGATGACCACACCTGTACAAATTTTAATGCCATTGTCTAGATCCATTAATTATGCGGACTAATATTTGTTTACACGCAAATAAAAAACAGTACAAAAAAAAACCAATTAATATTGTTTCGAAAAAAGGGAAGTTTTTACATACCGCACTGTAAATTGCACATGCGAAACTTCCTCTCCGAACTGATCGCCAACAGCAACAGGATTGCATGATTGCCATGCTGGAAACACATGGACAAGCATGGATTTTACAAAAATTTTCCTATCACGTGGAAAATTATTGAGAATTCCTTTATTTCCTCTATCATTCATTCATGTACTTTTTTAATTATTAAATTATGAATGTAAAATGAAAAATTTTTTGATAAAAAATAATTTAGTGGATATAAAATCCTCGGTGATGATTGCGAAAAATTCTTCATTATTCAGTTGATTATTTCGTGAATTTTTGTTAAGTATACGATAAACGAAAAGAGCGATCCTGGAAGTTGAAATCAACCGCACGGGGTGGCACCGACTGACGTTCTTCATCCACATTTACTCTTCTTAGTTTCCAAAACGCATGCGCCTATAATGGTTTATTTTTATTTCGAAACATCCCTCAATTTATCCTCCAAAAAAAAAAATGTTATTTCTCGAAAATCAAAAGTAAACATTAATTTACAATTGTCAGTAAAAATAATTACAAAAGCGAAAGTTTGTGAAAAAAAATTTTCTAGTGAAAGCAAATTCTTTTACTTCTTTCTGTAAAATTCTAAATTGAAGCATACTTTTTCCAATTATAATAAATTTTGCCAAAAAATTGAAAAATTAGGTATTATTTCTATACTGAATCGATTAAGCTTTCGAATTTTAATTTCTCCATAAGTCCATATTAAATACCTAGTACAGGTACACAGTATAAATAAATAACACATTTAAAACTTTTACATCAGAAACCTTATTAACTGGATGGAAAAAAAACTTTTTTGTTTTCTTGCTTTATAACTAAATATTGAAATTTATCTCCAGGGAAAATCGATAAATCATTATTATTTTTATCGAATTAATCCAGAAAATAGCAAAAAAAAATTGTTCTTCATTTTCAATTTTCCTTGCTATTCTTATTAATAGAAAACAAAATTAAATATTCATAGAGCGTAATAAATAGAAAATGACAAAAACAAAGAAATGTTTCTGAAATGAAAAAAAAAAAATATCGAAAGTTCAAGCAAAAGGGCTCAATCTTTGATAATTTAAAATCGATTCTAATTGCATTTGATGCAATATCTATTTTCTGCTGCTCCATTTTCGAGAGTTACACTCCAGACTATTTATTTTCTCCATCAGGTGGTTGTGGAAAGTTAATTTCCTCCAGGGGATTTTAAGAAATATTGAGATAATTTATAAAAGACACAATTCTAAGCCAAAAGGCTTCATTACTTTCTCTGTGAGAATATTTATATTATATATTTAACCATTTTTTTAAAATATCTTTTTTCCATATGTTAAATTATTTTTTTCT
Organism: Leptopilina clavipes; assembly: GCA_001855655.1. NCBI lineage: Eukaryota > Metazoa > Arthropoda > Insecta > Hymenoptera > Figitidae > Leptopilina > Leptopilina clavipes. Next base: position 11,707 of record JUFY01033015.1, read on the forward strand.
CTGTGAAAATTCCAAGTTGGAATTTTCGAAATATGTGAACAAAATTGTATTCATTATGACGAATAATTAAATATATTTTTCTTAATAAAAATAATCTATAATAAAAATGTTGATCAATTTATTTAATGTACACTTGAAATGTAAATTCTATATTACCTTTCTTCTATTTAAAAATTAAGAAAATACCTTTTCCACTGTAGAGAAAAGGGAAAAAAAATTTTTCTTTTTTATTGTTATGTCAATGCAGGAACGTAAATAGCGGCACCCTGATATGGTTCAGTTGGAAAAACTAAACTTTTCATATCAGCACCCTTCAAATCTTTTCCATTATAATATTTCTCGGCAAGAGCTTTTAAAAATTTGTCTACATTTTGCCTAGTTGTGATTGCAACCACACAACCTCCCCATCTAAAAAAATAAAAAAATATTTTCATTATTAATGAAATAATTAAATATGAATAAATAAAAAATTAAATTAATAATTAAAAATAAATTAAATTTAAAAAATTTATTTAAATTTATTTATTTATTTGATTTAAAAATAAATCAAATTAAAGCACGAAACTTAATTTCAAAATGAACGTAGACAGAAACAAATTTATGAAAAGCACGCAAAATGTAAATACTAGAAATTTTATTTAAGAAAAAATTTTTCCTTATGTTGCTGAAAATTTTTTCAAACTCACTAACAGCGAAACTAATTAAAAGTTCAGTATAAAAAGTTTCTTCCTATAACTTGAAAAGTAATTGCACTTTGCGTTCTTCCATCGTTTCTCCGGGCATGAAACCCTATTGCTTTTTCCGCGCCTACGTATATGGTATATTTTCCTCAACAATTTTATTAATAACTTGACTCACACAAATATTTTCCCATAAACAAGTAGTTATGATTTTTGTAAGATAAAAAAAAAAGTACAAAACGTTTAAGGTAAAATAAATTAAGGATTAAGTAACTTACGATGTTTAGAAAATCGAGTCATTTATAAATTATTAATAATAATAATAATAATAATAATAATAATAATAATAATAATCAAAAAATAAAATGCAACTTATGAAAGCGAGTTAAAATTAAAGCTAATGAATTTAAAATAAAGCTTAATTTTTGAAAAATGGAAAAAAAATTAATCCTGTAAAATTTTGTTGTAAAAATCCTGTAAAATTTTCAAAAATTTAGCTTTGAAGTTTTTTTTTACGATTTTTTTAATTGAATTCCTTATTGAATTTCACTTACCCAGCCCCTGTGAGTCTTGCTCCCAATGCTCCAGAATCAAGAGCTGAATTCACAAGGGCGTCAACTTGGGGGTGACTACATTCATATAATTTACAAAGACTGAAGTGACTTTTGGTCATGAGATTTCCCAATTGTTCAAGTTTATCATTTTCTTTTATATTCTTGTCTTCATTGATTTTTTGAAAAGCCATTACCCTCGCTGCTTCTAAATATTAAAGCATAAAAATATCAAACACTATTTTTCAAAAAAAGACTTTTTAACACTCTAAATTTGTACTAATTCAAATTTAGAGAGAAATAAAAAGAATTTGTCAACGAATTTGTCAACTTGAAAAATCGAGAATCGCGAAACTATTGAGTTTATTTAACCATTACAATTTAATTAAAGTCTCATACAATTTATGAAATGTACTGCTCCCTCTTTTTTTTTATTTAACTCTCTCATCAATCCTTAAGCGCAAAAAATGGAACGTGAGTCTGTGATCTGCTGGGGTTTTTACACGGTTGGATTCCGTTGCGTTTCTATAGTAATAAATTTCATCAGGTATATCGATAAGGGGGAGAAAAGTAAAATGAGGGAAAAAAGACAGGTAATTCAATCAATATCCTTTTCGACTTGAAAAATTTACGATTTGATGAAATCATGTAAACTTGCGATTAATATTGATCTTTTTTTTAAATTTCTCCAAAAAGAAAAAAAATAATAATAATAGAATTCATGCAATTATAATATCTTTAATTTCCTTTTAAGAATATAATTTAACATCTCGAGGCACTTTTGAAAATGTTTACTCGTTTAAAGGGAAATAAATGCAGAAAACATCTTTGAAGTAAGTTGCAAGATTTTCAATGGGCAAATAAAGGTATTAATTTGCTTTTTTTCAAAATAAGATGAGAGAAAGAAAAACAGATTTAAGAACGAGGCTTTGCAACTTTATAAGAATGCTTTCTGGAAATGTGTTTTCCAACTATTTTTCCAGTGACTTACGCTTCACTGTTATTGTTCCATTATTTTGCTTCGTTTTTTTTTTTTTATCAAAAAAATGAAACAAGCGACTCTCAACAGTCATAGTTGAAAAAGCAATTGTAAAGTGGAATTATTTTCAACTTGCGATGAAATAATGCAAAAAAGTAGAAACAAGCTACATGAAAATTGATACTGTGTACATATTTGTGTAACATTTTTCCATGGTTTTAAATATCAAGAGTCATTATTAATGTGCTCAAAAATCTCGTTACCTTTATAACATAAAACAATATTTTCCCTGATGAAAGCACATAAATTGATTAAATGAATTTACGTATTAATTTACAAAAAGTATTTTCTAAATGAAAAATAATAATTTTATAATTCATTTTGTATGAAACAAAAAAAACAAAAAATTTTTAGTAACAAAATAGAATACCTTGAAAAACGTGAAGAGCTCTTTGACGAAGTTTGTATTTTTGTGTGACATTAAATGGCGTTTTGATTGAGTAAGTTTTTAATTCTTCATTTGTCGTTTCTAATAAATCTAGAATCTGACAAAAAAATGTTTTCCTTCATCATTGAAAAAAATTAATTAATCGGTAATTGCTAATTGCTAAGTGCTAATATCTTCTCTTCATACCTCATTGAGAGTGTAGGGTTCGTCTTTAATGTCCGACATGACAATTTCCACCATTTCTTCAAGACTTTTCTTTAAGGCTTCTTGAATGTCAATTAATTTTTGTATACTCTTCCAATTAACGTTTCTTTTCTTGGCTAATATCTTTTTACCAATGAGAATAAAAAATTAATTTCAATCTTAATGTATATTGTATTAAATAAAATTATAATTGCGTGTATTAATTTCGCTTTATTACTACCATGTGCGCATTATATCATCATTAAAATAAGCTCATTTAATTTTGTGTTAACGATTTTGCTCGAGAGCGAGAGAGAGAGAAGTCGTGTGCATTAATATTTCTCAGCAAATAACTCTCATTATGGATAAATAATTTTGCTAATAATTATAACAGTGTAATGTGAAATTATATAATTGGGATAACTCACCTGTGCTGCGAACCGACACTCTGCTACTCTGAGATTAAAGTCGGTAGTTGAAGCTTTATTGTGACACACCAGAGAGTGTGCTATTACGAAAACTGCATGTTCAGGCAATGTTATATTTGTCGCGCGCAGTGGATTAAATTCTATCAGTTTTGCTGAACCTTCAAGTTTTTAAAAATATAATTTAAAAAATATAATAAAATTATTGATATATTTTTTTTATTTTAAACTATAAAATGTAATAAATGAAAATTCACCTGCTTTTCCCAAGAAAGCAATTGCTTGGTCCATTCCGCCTCCCATTGTTCCTATATATCTTTCGGCACTCGCACTAATTGTTGCCAGCTGTTCTTTTGTCATTGAATACTATATAATGTATTAGAGAGACATTCAAATGTAGAATATTACGAACTACAATTTAGTAAATTTTTTTTATTCTGTCTGACTAAAATTTGCTTTCACTACTGAAAGTACAATTTAGTAAAAAATTTTTATCATGTCTGATTAAAATTTGCTTTTACTACTGAAAGTACAATTTAGTAAATTTTTATTTTTCTGTCTGATTAAAATTTGCTTTTACTACTGAAACTACAATTTGGTAAATTTTTATCATGTCTGACTAAAATTCTCTTTTACTACTGAAACTACAATTTAGTAAATATTTATTGTTCTGTCTGACTACAATTTACTTTTACTACT
>JUFY01033016.1:0-15373 GCA_001855655.1 Leptopilina clavipes
TTTAAATAAAAAATTTATTTGACAGAAATAAAAATTTTGTTTGAACCAAATAAATTTTTATTTGACCCAAATAAAATTTATTTGAAACAAAATTTGCGTATAAATAATTGCTTTTTTTTTAATTTTACTGCTGAATATTTCCAAATTTGAGAAAATTGTTCTTAATTTATAGTTTTATTTGTTGGTAAAAATGGTTAAAAACAAAATTTTTAGTTTGAGGTTATGTTAATGGGTTAAATTTATAGTTTTTTCGTTGTTAAAAGTGGTTAAAAATGCTATTGTTACACTGGAAAAAAAATTTATTTGATTCAAATAATGAATTACTTGTCTATTATCAAATAAATATTTACTTGTATCAAATAAATTTTATTTGAGTCAATTAAATGGTATTTGATTCAAATACAGAAATTATTGATTCAATTACAGTTTATTTGATTTAAAAAAAAATTATTTGGTTCAAGTAAATATTTATTTGATAATAGACAAGTAATTCATTATTTGAATCAAATAAATTTTTTTTTCAGTGTAGTAAAGTTAAATTTAAAATTCAATTTATGTATTTTAAATTACATTTTTGTTGAGATAAAAAATTTGTATACATGTTAAACATTGGTACAAGCAGCATACCAATAAGTAGATAGTATCCTAATAAGAAAATTTGAGACAAATAACGTATTTTAATCTTTATTTGCTAATTATTTAATTAGTTAATTGACTAATTAATTAATTAATTATTTTATAATTACACCATAATTCCTCTGTCAATCGAACGATTTTATCATTATTGAAAATTATAATCCATAAAAAATATTTCTTGTCTTTAAATCAAGAAATTTATATTCAATAAAAAGATTTGAATAAATAATTGAAATAATTCAAAAAGACTCGAAAAATCAATAGATCGGAATTAGATAATTTATTATTTGGCTTAAATTTTCTTATATTGTAATAATAAAACAAAATGTGCAATAGTTTAATGGTACCACGAGCTTATAAAAGTGTAATAAATATAATAATAATTATTTGCAATAAACTTAAACATTTTTCGTTTTCATCTGTCATGAACGAAAATAGAAATCTTTGTTAATGTCACACGTGATTAATTTATCGAGAGTGCTTTATGATAAGATAATTTTATTCTTTGATTAATACAAATTGGTTGAACAAGAAAGTTTGTCGGTAAAAAATTAAAAATAATTATAAATAGGAAATGGTAAAAATAATAACACACTGAAAATAAAAGAAGGAAGGAAAGAAGGAAAGAATGAAAGAAAGGTTTATAGCCCTGAATTTTGTGGGACAGTGTCTCGATATTTTCAGGATAATTACCATTGAAATTTCTTAGTTCTCTCTCATCTACTGCGGGGAGAGACAGGCACTTTATTTTTGATACGTTGCTATTTTGGATTCGTCTTCTAGGAAACGAGACGGTCGTTAGTCTTTGGTTTTTGCTGAATGCTGTCTTTCTCTCTTAGAGCGCCTGGCGCTTCTTTTCCTTCTCAGTTTCTTCTCTCTCTCTCCCTCTCTCTTTCTCTCAACTTCTTTAATTTTATAATCCATTTCTCTTTTCGTGTTTTGCTTCTCGTTACTTCAAAGACAAACTCGATTTGTCCCATCTGAAAATAAAATAAATTTCGTTCTTTTTCACACTACACACATGTCTGTAATTTGAAAATTTCTTAATGTTGATGTTTGGAAAAAAATTTATAGTTTAAAAGTGGTTCGGTAGTTGATCTCTGAATAGGGTTTGATCCACGTTCGTTGAAACGATTTGTTCCCTTATAAATGCGCCATAAGCTCCTATATGTATCGGAACTATCATTAAGGCGTCGATTAGCGTTCACTTGCCGGTGCTTGCCGGCTGAAACGACGACTGGTAATAGCACGTTCACAAGAGGCTCGGACAGATTGCTGTCGAACCAGGTCCGAATCAGATATAATATATATAAAACTTATTTTTTCTTTCTCTTCTCAATTCACCCATGAGTTTGCAATGTTTATATTCGCTAAAGTTATAGTAATGGTGACAGAGAGAAACGTGCGGCTTGCACACCAGGTCGATGCCAGGAAAATATGCACTGATCAAACGATAAGAATTAAACTATCACTCGAGGCGATATTCTCTCTTCCAAATGACCCTCCATGATCTTGAGCGCATATTTCTTTTTCATTCTTTCAAAATTCATCGATATTCGTTTATTTTTGCTCTTATTTCCACTTACCTAGACGATAATATTTAAAAATTAGACACCAGAATCTAGATTTTAAATGTACCAACAAGGATTTATTTAGAAACAGCATATCCGTTAATGACCGCAACAAAACGATTTAAAATTTAGATTTCGAACAACGAACATTTTTCCAAACATTCGAATATTTATTTAGAATAACAATATTCTGTAAAGGTTCCAAATGGTACACAGGTACTTGTAGAATTATCACAAACGTTTAAAATCAATCCAAACGGATTGCCATTAAAAATCTATAAAATTTGGGTCGTATCAGATTGTACCACATCCATAATTTGGATTTTAGACAATCTGTCAAGTTTTATATTAATAGTTGAAAATGGTGCACTAGTTTTAGGATCAATCAGAACGGCTAAAATCCAAATTATGGATGTGGTACAATCCGATACGACCTAAATTTTGTAGATTTTTAATGGCAATCTGTTTGGAATTCTCTACTTATGATGTAAAAAGTTGATTTTAAATTGTAGAACTAGATCTTGATCCATTAGAACCGTCCATACTTTTTGTAAATTTGGTTTAGAAGCATCTGAAATTTAGATTGAAACTAGTGGAATACGTGGAAGTACCATCTAAACCATCTGAACTGCATTATAAGTAATGGTAGATGCAAATAAAACCATCTGAAATCTAGATTTTTAATGCTATAATCTGTTTTTGTTCGAACATATCAAAATTTTTTCATAAGCAGTGATGCAAATCCTTAAGGACCACCTGGAACATCTAAAGCAGCACAGATAATAAGTAGTAGAATCAATTTTGAACCGTCTAAAATTTTTGAATTTTAATGGTGCAATTTACTTAAAATTCTCTAAACTCCCGATTAAAAATGCTGCAATTTACTTAAAATTCTCTAAAATCCCGATTCTAAATGGTGCAATTTACTTAAAATTCTCTAAAATCCTGATTCAAAATGGTGCAATTTACTTAAAATTCTCTAAAATCCAGATTCAAAATGGTACCAATTTTTGATCCATATTAGAACCGAGTAAAATCTAGATGATGCACTAGATTTACTAACCCATTTAGACCCATCTGAACCATCAAAAATTTATTATAAATGATGGTAGATGCAATTAAAACCTTTCAAAGTACCGATTTTTAATAGTACCATCTGTTCAGACATCATAAATTTTGATTGAAAGTGGTGCAAACTTTTAAGAACCATTCAAAATATCTAAATTACAGATAATAAATGGCGCAGTCCATTTAAAATCATCTAAACTTTACGTGGTTATAATTCATTATCAAACATCAAAATCGTATCAGATCCAAATTTTTAATGGTATAACCCAACTAAAGGAATTATAATCAATTAAAATTTTGGTTTAATGAACCAAATAAATATTGCCATACAGTTAACCAAATCTTTGTTTGGTTCCATCAAAAATTTGCTTAACGACCAAATTCTTTCTTCGATCGAAAAATTTATTAAACTGAACCAAACATTTATTTAAACCAAATAAATATTTATTCAAGTGCCACAAACTATTTAAAATAACCTAAAAATTGGCTCTATACAACAAAATAGAGAATTTGGTTCAAATATAAATAATTTTTTCCTAAGTGCACCTTTTGAGAAATTTTAAACTAATATGTGGATGCTTTAACATGCAACAATTTTCTTTGGGTAATATATAATTCTTTAATAATGTTTCGATGAATAAAAATTGACTCTATATGTCTACTTACGGAAAAGTTTAATGTTCTTGAAATGCCCCTGGGCTCGAATGCTTTCTTATATATATACATATATAAATGTATGTAGAAGAGAAATTGTCCATTAATGTTGTTAGAATCTGCTTGAATAACTTCAAGTGGCATTGAGAAATTACACCAATTTCCTCCTTTATTTCTTATTGTAAATTATTGATAACAATCTGGCAATTGCGCACAATGTTCTCACGATAGGTGTAAAATCCGATATTCTTCAAGATTTGTCTAAGTTGAGAGTGCACTTTAATTAATGAAAAGAATTATATACTTCTCTTTCCATCGATACAGTTAGTTTAAACCAATTATTCCAGTTCGTTATTTTTAGATTTTAGATTAGTTGTTTCAGCTGAAAAATAGAGAATATTTCAACAATTTTTATTTCACTTTTTTGAGATTTTTGCGTTGTTAATTATGGTAATAATTAATTATGTAATTAATAATAAATTAATAATTAATTATGTGATTATTAATAATAAATTAATAATTAATTATGTAATTATTAATAATAAATTAATAATTAATTCTGTAATTATTAATAATAAATTAATAATTAATTATTCTATTTGTGGTAATCGTGCAGGTATTGCCCCACTTTGAATAAACTTAAAATATGCATTTCAAGAAGGGTCTTGTCAGAAATTAATAAAACTGGCTGGGTCCTTACTGAAGCCATATTTCAAATGAGTCAAATCTGCATTTTACATCAAGCGCAGGATGTAAAATAATTAATAGGGAAAATAAGAAGGATCTGGCCAGTTTTTCCTTGAGTCTAGCCAGCGCCAGATTTGGGCCTTGCCAGAAATTAAGAAAAACTGGCTAGGACCTTACTGAAGCCCTATTTCGAATGGGGCTAATCTGCACGGGTAGAATGTATAATAATTAATAGAGAAAATGACAAGAATCTGGACAGTTTTCCCCAAGTGGAACATTGATCAGAAAGTGGTGCAAACTTGCCAGGGGCTAGATAGTTCCTTATTAGGAGAATAGAAAATTATCAACTACCCAAATGGTTTTTATTTTGTTCGAATAAAGAAAACTAGTAAGGTGCTAGATAGGGTATATTTTAAGTCTAGCCAGCGCCCGATTTGGACCTTGCCAGTAAGTTTAACTAACGTCCGATTTGGACCTTGTTAGAAACTAGGGAATCTAACTGGGTCCTTGTTGGAGCATAGTTTCAAGTAAGACAAAAAAACTAATATAATTTTGAAAAAAATTTCCTAACTGGGGTATTGGTCAGGAGTGTAACAAACTTCCTAGGCGCTGGTTAGTTTTTTATTTTCAAAGGCCAGATTAGAAATAGAAAAAACTGGTTGCATTTTGTTGACATTAGGAAAACTGTCAAAGCGCTGGTCAGTTTTATTTTAGTCTAGCTAGCGCCTTGTGTGGGCCTTGGCAGAAACTAGAAAGATCTTTTCTAAGGGCTTGCGAAAGACCTATTTACAAATAGTAGAGAACTTCTTGCTCCTTTAGAAAGTAGAATAATTTCTAGAAAAACTGACAAGGCTCTGGCTAGTTTTTCCCTAAGGCGTGTAAGGAGTGAAACAAACTTTCCAAGCGTTGGTTAATTTCTTATTTTCAAAGGCCAGATTTAAAAAATGAAAAACTGGTTCACATTTTGTTAAAATTAGAAAAACTGGCAAGGCGCTGGTCAGTTCTATTTGAGTCTAGCCAGCGCCCGGTGTGGGCCTTGGCAGAAACTAGGAAAACTGTTCAAGCCCTATTTAAAACTGAAAAGTAGGTAAATTACTGCACGGGTAGAAAAAAGTAAAATTATTTCTAGAAAAACTGACGAGGCTTGGCTAGTTTTTCCCTAAGAAAGAGTGTAACATACTCTCCAGGCGCTAATTAGTTTATTTTAAAACTTCATATTAGAATTAGGAAAAACAGGCTTATATTTTCTTGAAATTAGGAAAACTGGCAAGGCGCTGGTCAGAGCCCTCTTTGAAATCTAGTTAGCGCCCGATTAGTACCTTGTCAAAAACTAGGGGAAAATGACTTGATCCTCATTAAAATTCTATCTCAATTGGAGCAAAGTAATAGAAAAATTGCTAATATTTTTTTTTTTTGAATTTAAATATATACTCATAAGTAACGTGTACATTCGTTTATTGATAAAACGAAACGATTTTCTTGGATGTTGAAACACTAAAAGTAGAGGGTATTCCCAACAACGATAAATGACACCTTCATACCGTTTTGCCCCCAACAAACATATACCTACCAATTGCCGGTGTAAGGCAGATAAGGTCGAATTTAATACGCGCGTATACAATTTTCAGACTGTAATGGGAGTTTTACCAGGTGTAGGAACACACACCGCATTATATCCGTCATTTGAATTTCGATTACACCCTATTTCACAAGAATCATTTCCACTATGGAGAATATTATAAATTCAAAAAAAAAAAATTATAAACGTTATTTCATATAACAACCACATTCCTAGCTTTTCAAATGAAGCGATTCATTAAATTACAGCGTAAAATGAACTGGTTTCGATTCATGAATCAATTTTCCGTTACAATAATAAAGTGTATGGTCGGTTTTTTTTTGTTGAAAAAGTTCTCTAATTCGCTCATTGATTATGTGGGTATGTATTTACGGCAGTAAATATGTAAAGATTGAAAATTCAAATGGTGAAAAATGGTAGAAGAGAAAATTATTAGATTGTACGGTTGAAACAGTTAAGAAGACAAGACGGTTATTAAATTATTCTTGTCAGGGAACAATTGACTTAGATTGTATATTTTTCTTAGGCGCATAATTCACCGAACGGATATTAGAACAAAAAAATTTGTTAAAGAAAGAAAATTATGAATGAAAAAGAATTGATGTAAGGAAGAAGAAGAAGAAGAAGTCGATGGCGGTCCCGGAAATGCAGTTTACTGATTTCAATCATATAATACCTTAGGTCATGGTTGACCTCGTTTCCACTGGCACTAAACGAAACTACCGTAGCTAATATTCTATTTGTTATATGTGTCAATGACTATTGATTTTTGCCTCTGTAAGAGTTCAACGCTTTTTTACCACACTCATTCGAGATGGATAGGAATAAAATATTTCAGTTTCTTTTACTTCATAGAGGAATAAAAAATTTTTACCTAAAGACGCAGTTTGCTTGCTGAGAAAGAAACAATAAAAAAAAATTGTTTATTTAGAAAGAATTTGCAATAAATTTTGAGAAAAGTAGTATTTTTCAGATGGGGGGAGTGTCGCGGTATTAAAAAGAAAGTCGTTTCATCTAATATTGCACAAGAGAAACGACAAGCGTTGGTTTTTCTTAATTTGGCACGATCGGCACTCTGCTTTTATTCCATTTTTGTATAAGTCATGGTTGTCTTATATACACACTTTTCTGTCCGCTCAAGTACTTTTATATATCTTTAATAGATCACGTGACCCAACTCTGTACGTTACGAACCTTAATCTTCAATAGTAGTTGTTGTTGGATGACTATATGGTCAGATATTTATGATTTCCACGAAGAGAAGCCGATCTAAAATCGGTTAACTAAAGGCTCCAATGATGAATGCACTCTCTCAATTTCTCGACCATGCACTAAAAAGCCCGTCCCTTTTCTTATTCTTTTCATTTTGAGTGTCATCCTTATATAAACCCTATTTATCCATCATCAGGCAAAAAGGATGATCCTTCTTTATAAAGGTTCTTAGAAACTGTGTCTTATATTTTTCGATTTAACGTTCTCATCTTTCTCCTTTTCTCCAGTTTCACAATCAGCTAAAATTTCGTTTACTTCCAATCAACTCAAAATTCTCTTGAAAATTTTTGAATTCTATGTGGTAGGTATAGAAAATTTAGAAGGTTCTAAATTTTAGATTTTGTTTGCTACTGTTAAGTAAGGTGAATCGAAAATTTAGAGTATAACTGTTACAGTCAGTTTGGAACTACCTGGAATTTTTATTTGTACAATAAAAATAAAAAAAAGGCTGAATTTTGTTTAATTAGGGTAACGCAGAAGTTTCTGAAACTAGATTACAGTTGTTAGAATCCGTTTAGAACAAACTCGAAAATTTCATTTTGCTCGATAGAATAAATTTACTTTCAACAAAGTCTGGATTGTTTGGTTCAATCAACTCATAATTTTATAAAATTTAGATTATAAATAGTCCAACAAGAAACTTCCAAAATTTTAATTTTTCGTTCGCTACTGTCACATTAGGCTTTTCTATGTTTGTAAAATTTGGATTAAAGTTGTAATCCGCATAGAACTACCAAAAATTTTGATTTTCAATGGTAGAATAAGTTTACATCAATTAAAATTTTGGACTGTGTGCTTTAATGCAATTCAGAAGCTTCTAAACTTTCAGCCAAATTGTACAAGAGGTACATCCGTTAGAAACACCACCTATAATTTTGATTTTAATTACTACAATCATTTTACAGCCATCGAAAGTCACTCGTTTGGTTTAGTCCATCCAGAAGCGCCTAAAGTTTAGATTACAATAGGAGAATCCAAATTGTTTGTATCATTCAATATCAAAACATTACGATCCGTATTTTTATTCGGATAGTATTTGATTTTGATAATTATTTTAGATTCTCCTAAAATCTGTACAAAATTTGGTGATAGTGGTGCGATTTTATCGAAATCATAATCGCTAATATAGCGTTTGGAACTTTTGCGAATAGGGGAGAGTGGGGCAAGACGGGGTACTTAAGGTTCAAAGCGCAATAAAACGAAAATTATCGAATAAATATTTTATTTTTTCTTTTAATAATCATCTTTGGGAATCAGTCTGTCGAAATAAAGGCGTATAAAGCACATCTGTTACTTAAAAAAGCATAAAATTAACAATAAGTAAAACATTGCAAATCTCCCCATCTTGCCCCACCGGCGGGCAAGATGGGGTACTCAAGAAAGCAACCTATTTTTGTCGACAAATTTTACAAGTAAAGGTTGCATCTTTATCTTCGCCATCGAAGAAACATAATCTATAAATAATCTATAAATAATCTAAAAATCTATAAAAGAAATTGAGTCATTTGTTGAATTTAAAAATTTATTTGAATTTTGCAAAAAAATACTTCAATTAACTTCTCAAAACAACAAATAATACTAAAAATTCACAGTTGGTAATTTTTTGTATTTAATTTGGGAAGATAAATCATGTGTTCAATTTGTTGTGTGAAACTTGAACCCCGTCTTGCCCCACTCACCCCTACCCCATCTTGCCCGCACCTACGAAATTAAATAAAACAATTAATTACTACAATTTACGTTTCAACATAGAAAAAAACACATGCTTTCCTGCTTCTGTAATCCTTACTAGATATAAATAATTTTGTATAGTTCATAAACTGTTATTATTTACATAATAAACACCTCCTACAAAAAGTAAAAAACTCACAAGAAAATCGTCGAAAACAGTTTTTTTCGTAAAACAGATTAAAAAAATTTTTTTATAGCTTAATGCTTTTGTAAACAAGGAACTATCGTCTCGATGCAGTGTTATGTGAAATATGATCGCGATTGGTTAATTCGTTTGTTAATTAGGGCCGGTACCCCGTCTTGCCCGCAACCCCGTCTTGCCCCACTCTCCCCTATATCTAATCTTAAATACGACTGAAGATTGGTGACAGCGGTGGGATTTATTCAAAACGACCTAAAACAACTGTTTAGCAATGTTCTAAATATTTCCCAAAGTATCATTTGGTGACAGCGGTGGGATTTAGTCAAAACGACCTAAAACTTTACCACTATTGCTTGGCAATGTTCTAAATATTTCCCAAAGTATAAATTGGTGACAGCGGTGGGATTAATTCGAGACATCGCATTTTAAAACCATCCAAGACTGACTAAAACTGATGCAATTTGCATCTTTAGTTTTTCTCTAAATTATTCTGTACTTTCTCACTATACAGTACTTTTTCCTATACTTGAAACAGGGCTCTAGCAAGGATCTAGCTAATTTTCTCAACCAATGACCCTGTTGGAGCCCAATTTCAAATGTAAAAGCAAAGTCGGTCAGTTTACCATCAGAGTCGGTGTAAACTGTGCTGAAATTGATTTCGAAAGAAAGCAAATGAATTAAAATAATAAATAATGCCAACTTGAATATCGGGTTCAGGAAACTGTTAATTTTAGCTGTTGGGAATAGTACAGATACTATTTATCGGATGATATCACATATTGTATAGAGTAGAACGCTATCAGACTCAGCAAATGTAGGTTGTTTTCCGCGACGTTAATACTTCCAACATGATAACGGTTTCTGTTTTAGTAAATAATAAAATCATAGTAACAATACGTCAAAATTAACCGCAACATTCGCACCCATTAAACACGCAGAGAGAAAGTTGGAGGGAAATTTGTTCGTAATTAGTCAATTCATTTCTGATGAATCAGAAAATTCTTTAGAAACTATATGCATTAGATAATCAACAGGCAGTAGTGAATCATTCTGGCATTACGACACTTAAACTAGATCCCGACAATAATTGTTTCTGACACTATGGTTGGGGATTAGTTTTTAATTTTAGGCAAATGTGAACAAATTTTCAGAAAATAAATATCATTTCCAAATATTTTTGATGCTTTCAAAATTACTGTAAAAATCAAAATCTTAAGTACTTTTTGAAGGATTAAATTACCTGTAATTTTTATTTTACCTGACTCTAAATTGCAAATTGCTTCAGTTTCAATCAGTCTTGGAAAGTGGTTCAAAATTCAAATAATGATTCAAATCTGAATTTACAGATCAAAATAAAGATTTCAAATGGTCCAAAACAGATTGGCTTGTATATTTACAAAGATCAATTTATAGATGCGCGGTTTTAAAATCCGATGTTTCGAATAAATCCCACCGCTGTCACCAAATGATACTTTGGGAAATATTTAAAACATTGCCAAGCAATAGTGGTAAAGTTGTAGGTGGTTTCGACTAAATCCTACCGCTGTCACCAAATGATACTTTGTGAAATATTTAGAGCCAGTGACAAACAATTGTTGTGAAGTTTTAGATTATCGTGATTCACAATTTTTCCTTTTCTTTCCTTCTATGTAAAAATCAATTAACGTTCCCATTATTCTCGCTGACATAAATATTAATTAGTCAACTATTCAGAAAAGAAAAAATCTTTTCGCAATTGGAAATACACCATAGAGAATGGTTACTTAATTTGACACTCACTAACGGTCATAATTTCTCGCGCCGCAAGTCCATTTGGGAAGACGGATTGCATTTTCTTCAAGTATATAAATTCATGCTCCAAGAAGCGTGGGCCGATTACGTAATTGCACCAAGAAAAAGGATATTCGATTTCTGTCAAACTCCACATTTGGAGCTATTATTTCTCTCTTGTTGTGCGATCGCGAATGTAACGCTTTCGAACTTTAATTATACACTATATATATATTTATTTTGTATCCGTTTGAATTGCCACTGGACAAAAATTTCACAATATTCCTCAAGAACGACATTCGATTCGTTCTTTTGAAAAGTTTTTGGCAAATGCATAATATATAAATTTCGGCGGAAAAATTATGGTCCGCCTACTTTTCTGGTGTGTGCCTTATTTGGACTTGAATGAAAAGAGACGAGAAACGCTGTGGGAGGTTTTTGGACGATTCGCGATATATGCTTGCACAGTGAAATTCTTGTCGGCTTGACTCGATAAAGAAGGGCCATTTGTTGAAAATTAACAGGGAATCAGATCGCCGCCTTTTAAATTCATCCGATAATTTCACCTTCTTTAGGTACCGTTATATTTCTCTCTCTCTCGTTCCTCTCACTCCGACACTGAGATTTAAAGAGACTCTGTAATTCATGTTAAATCAACAACATGTTTCCTTTTTTTTAAACAGTTTACAAAAAAGGTATTTTTTAATTTAAACGAATAATTCTTACGGGTCAGTATCATGTGATCGGGTCGATTGCAAGATTTTATTTTTAAAACCTCCTCCTTGAAAATTCTCGTTAAATATTTCGAGCCTGTTTGTGTTTATATATTGGAGCATTCAGTTTTACTCCAAATTCCGAAATTTTAGGCACTTCTTCTTTTTCTTCTTCTTCAGCAGAAAAAGTTAAGGGGCGATTTTGTAATTTCACTTCGACTTTCGATTCGATATTGACTTTCAATTTGACTTTAACTTTGACTTTTAACTTTGACTTTTAACTTTGACTTTTAACTTTGACTTTGATTCTGACTCTGACTTTGACTTTAAATTGACTTTGATTTTGACTTTGACTTTGAGTTTGACTTTGAGTTTGACTTTGACTTTGACTTTGACTTTGACTTTGACTTTGACTTTGACTTTGACTTTGACTTTGACTTTGACTTTGACATTTAACTTTGACTTTAACTTTGACTTTGATTCTGACTCTGACTTTGATTTTAAATTGACTTTGATTCTGACTCTGACTTTGATTTTGACTTTGATTTTGAGTTTGACTTTGACTTTGACTTTGACTTTGACTTTGACTTTGACTTTGACATTTAACTTTGACTTTAACTTTGACTTTGATTCTGACTCAGACTTTGACTTAAATTGACTTTGATTTTGACTTTGACTTTGTTTTTTAAAACGATTTTTCGATTTTCTCTTCGAATTTAACTCTCATTTTGTTTTTGGCTCCAGTCTTGACTTTAATCATGATTTTGACGTCGATTTTACCTTTAATTATGATTTTGACTTCGAATTTACCTTCAATTTTGATTTTAATTTAGTTTTCGATTTAAACTTTGAATTCACCTATAAATTTGATTTTGACTACAATTTTGACTATAATTTTTATTTTAACTTTGATTTTGACTGTGATTTGGCTTTGTTTTTAACTACGATTTTGCGATTCTAACTTTGATTCGAATTTGAATTTAACTTGAATTTTGAATCTGATTCTGACTTTGATTTTGACTAAGATTTTGACTTTGTTTTTTAATACGATTTTGAGATTTTGACTTCGATGTTAACTCTGATTTTTGGTAAAAATAAAATTGTCTAAGCCAAAGTAAAAGTCATAATCAAAGTCAAAGTCAAAGTCATAATCAAAGTCAAAGTCAATATCGAATCGAAAGTCAAAGTCAAAATCAATATCGAATCGAAAGTCAAAGTCAAAATCAAAGTCAAAGTGGAATTTCAAAATTGTACCCTTGGTAATTGTTTCCTAAAATTTAGATTTAAAATCATGAAAATTTTCGATTCCATCAAATTAAGAAGAACATGGAAAATTCAGATTCTTCTAATTTGATAATAGCAAAAAGAATCTTCTGCATGATTTATGGTTTTCGTTAAACAATTGCTTAAAGTTCTGTAATGGATTCAGTTTAAAAACAAAGGACTTGGTTCGTATATAATAGGTTGAGAGAGGATGAATTATCAGAAGCGTGTGAATTTCCTTGTAATTTCACACCTTGTTGTCTCTGAAATTGCTCCCTGAGAGAAAGCATTTTGTCATTATCTGATGCAAATTAAAGAAACCACTAACGATTTAAAATGTTCCCGCAGCTTAGGATTTTTTTAAATGTTCCAATGTGACACAAAATTGAATATCGAGGTCATATTACTCACAATTATACAATAAATAATATAATTGAATACCAATGGAATATTTTCGACATAACGAGATCCTTAAACGACTTTTCCCCATATTGCTTCCATCGATGTTTGAGATTCGCGATGGTGGAAAAAAAACAACACGAGAGATCGAGATAACAGTCTCCATGCTGGGAATCGAAACTGACGCGTTTTTGATCGGGTATGAGGACCAATCCTTAAATGGTTACTGGTGTGTGCTTCATATAAAAATACGTGGGAGCCATTGGACCAAGATGTCACTGAAACCAATACGTAATATCAAAAAAAAAAAAAATTTGCGAACCGCATGAATTCGTATTATTGCTCCAGCAAAAAAGTACAGGAACTTGTTCTCACACCCACGCTGCAATATTCTACGGATTCGAAATTAATTTTACAAGAACAAACTATTCGGCTCCTGGTGTCCTCAAGATATACAAAGAAGGTGGATTTTTAATTTTAACAAACAATAGATCGAATATCGCATTTCAGTATACAAATTGCTCTTAAATATTTTCTCATTATTGATGAGAATGTAAAAAAATTTTAACCGAAAATTGACATTATAACGGAACTCGCTTTATACTTTATGAACCACAACATTGTATATAGGATGAAAGTAATTAACAGCGTTTTTAAAAGAGAAAAATTTTTATCGCTATGTAATAATTTAAGTCAGGAAGTTATGGTGCAAAAAAAAAGAAATTCTCCCTCAAGGAGAAAAAAATTGACTCATAAAAAGCATATTTTGGATGTAATCTGTGTTTAAAACCTCAATCAAGCACGCGGATGACTCGTGTTGAATTTAAATGTCCCCTTAAATTTTAAACGAACATTGAAAAGTTGTCCTTCAACCTCTTTTCCTTTTTAAATTATAACACTACTACAGAGATTAATAATTTCGATGCTTGCGAATGAATCCGAAACCGTATAATTTAAGGCAATATTGCTGGAAATTAATTACTAATATACCAAAAAGTTTTTCGTCCTCTTGAAGAACAAACAATTAGACTAAAATTGTGCATTAGGTAATAATCAACAGACAATTATTCTGAAATTACGAGACATAAAGTAAATCCACAATAATTGTTTCACTATTATAGTTTTTAATTTGAGAGTTTTTTAGTTAGTTAGTTAGTTAGTTAGTTAGATAATTAGTTTAATAGTTTTTAATTAGTTTTTAATTTTAGGAGAATGTGGACAAATTTGCACAAAATAAATACCATTTCCAAATACTTTTGATGCTTTCAAAATTAGTGCAAAAATCAAAATCTTAAGTACCTGACTAAGTTGCAAATTGCATCAATTTTAATGGGTCTTGGAAAGTGGTTCAAAATTCAAATAATGATTCAAATCTGAATTTACAGATCAAAATAAAGATTTCAGATTGTCCAAAACAGATTGGCTTGTATATTTATAAAGATCAATATATAGATGCGGTTTTAAAATGCGGTGTTTCGAATAAATCCCGCCGCTGTCACCAAATCATACTTTGGAAAATATTTAGAATATTGCTAAACAGTTGTTTTGAAGTTTTAGGTCGTTTTGACTAAATCCCACCGCTGTCACCAAATGATACTTTGGGAAATATTTAGAACATTGCTAAACAGTTGTTTTAGGTCGTTTTGACTAAATCCCACCGCTGTCACCAAATGATACTTTGGGAAATATTTAGAACATTGCTAAACAGGTGTTTTAGGTCGTTTTGACTAAATCCCACCGCTGTCACCAATCTTCAGTCGTATTTAAGATTAGATATATTTGCAAAAGTTTCAAATGCCATATTAGCGATTATGATTTCGATAAAATCGCATCACTATCACCAAATTTTGTACAGATTTTAGGAGAATCTAAAATAATTATCAAAATC
>JUFY01033017.1:0-19544 GCA_001855655.1 Leptopilina clavipes
ACGCAATGATTTTACATACAATTTACATTATGGCTAGCAGTGCTGAATTTAAGACTCATCTTAAAATAAGATTTTATTTTTACTGTGTAGCATTAGTATATAAAATGTATAAAATGTATAAAATGTATAAATAAAAACGCGAATATTCCAGTCGGTGAATGAATAAATTGTCATGACGCAAACAATGTTAAAGTGGAGAATATTCATGTCTGGTTATAACAAATGAGTAACTGCGATAAAATTTGAAAAAAAAATTCTTTATCAGTTTCAATGTCATGCCCTTGCATAAATACAGTGTGTAGATTATTGTATTTCATGCAAGGCGCACTTCTCACGGATTCAAAGTGGTATGAAGTCGCCCTCGCGGTGTGTATCTATACGACCCCGGAACGGTATGATTCTTACATATATATATATATATATAATATATACGCCGCGTGCGAGTTCGTGGAACAAACGATCTCTACACGATCTCCCGCTGCTAGATCGTTGGATCGTTGATTTGCTATACAGCGATCTATTGATCGCGAAAAACATGTCTCACACATATGACAAATATCAGCCCTGGTCCTCAATATCCAAAAAATTATGGAATTTTTATTTTTTTAAATTAAAATTCAAAAAGAACCATTTTTTTTCATTTGCTCCAAAAATGTACAATTCTACAGATGTAGATCATCGTTCAGAAAAAATTGATCTCGATTTTCCAGAAAGATTTATTGAGTATTAAGATCCTATGAAAGCTATTAAACGAATTGGGAATAAGAAGGAAACATTCAGACGAAATTTTGACACGTCTTGTAAGAATAAACCTGTTGACTTAGGCTCGAGCGAACAAAAAAAAATTCTTCTTCTTCTTTTTTCCGGAGGGAAGAAAAGGCGATGACGCGGGTCAAAGAGCTATGGGGTGAACTGATTTTTTTTGAAAAGCTTCACAAAAAGTCTCTCTTTCTGTTTACCTCGGATAAACAGAGGGTGCGATCACCGAAATACTTTTGTACTCTGAATTCTATTGTAATTGCCATGAATATGTAACAAATTTAAAACGCTAATTCCATATCTTATAGTTTCCTTCTAAAACGTTCGGAAAAATAATATTCAATATTGTAAAATTTCATGGCAATTTCGTATCAAATTAAAAACGAGAATCGAAATTAATTTTAAAAAATGTATTTGAGCCTATAAAACATTCATTGAATCAATTTTCCAGAAGAAGAGAATTTGGAATTTTTTAATATATATATAATTATTAATTTCTTGTTAATTTCATGAGTATTGTCAGGAGAAAAAATTTTTTCTGTACAAAAACAATGAAAATTGATTTTAATATTATTAATTCATTAGTAAATAGATTTTATGGCTCTTTAGTGAGCCTCTCGAAAGAACATAATAATTATCTAATAAGTATAGTAAGTACCCATTATAGAAATTACCTGCTTCTTTGTCAAGAGATTATTTATTTTTCGCCTGAAAAGCAATTCTCGTGTCGCAGTTATTCACGTTTAATAGTTTCAACTTCTAAAATTCTTAACGCCCATACAAAGAATCTTTTTCTTCGCTGGTAAAAAGAGAAGAAGAAAAAAAACCCCCCCCACATGGTCATATATATTGAAAATGAAGTATTTGCGACATAGCGCGGAAGAAGATTGGTAAACCTGAGGTTAATGGGTTCACAATACACCTCTATGTGCCTGTAACGACCTTTCACATATACATGACGAGATAATATTTATTCATATAATATTGTATACGTGTCCTCGTGCCTGCTCGAGAATAATGTATACCAATTAATCCAATTTCACTCTCCTGCACACAGAAAAAAAAGGATTTTATTTAAAACAAGCAAATTTTAGTCTAATCAAATCAAATGGTAAATATTCGTTAGGTAAATATTCGATAGGTAAATATTCGTTTGGTTGAAAAATTTCCTTAACGACCAAATTCTTTCTTCGATCGTAAAAAATTTACTAAACTGAATCAAACATTTAGTTGGATCAAATAAATATTTATTCAGGTTAAACAAAATTTAAAATACTCTAAAAATTAGGTCTATACAACAAAATAGAAGATTTGGTTCAAATAATTTTTCCCTTAATGTGAGGTAAAAAAATTGTTCATTTAAATTGAAGGGAAATTTTCTTCGTAGCAAATAAAATATTTACTAATTCACTAATTGAAATGTATTTGTATATTCGCTAAAAGGAAAACTTCCCCGCGGTATATTTGAAAGTATGAAAACACCCTATGAGTATAATATACGATTTATTGATAATGTAGCTCCATTTTGACTAGCGAGTATCCGCGGCACGAATTAACCGCAGATGAGGGCAAAGAGCAAACCGCTGTCCGGCAATATGGCGCCTGTTCTAAATTCATAACAAGGCGCTACTTAGCATATACACATCCTGGGCTCAGTATCCACAGCACGCTATGACATTCGCAATTCAAATGGTACATTTCTATTACCATTTTAATTCAAGGGCATTCAGAAGTTCGTTCGATAATGACTTTTAACAAAGTTACGATTTCTTGTCTCAAATAATTCGCATAAGATGCTGAGAATACATTTTCCATAAACGTACAGTTAAAAAATTTTTTTTCACTCAAATAACCAAAAAAAACTCAAATAAGATAATAACTTGTCTATTATCAAATAAACATTTACTTGAACTCACAAATTGTATGATTTGAATCAAAAATGATTCAAATCATACAATTTGTGAGTGAAATAATAATTTCTGTATTTGAATCAAACAGCATTTAATTCTCAAATAAACATAAAGAGATCTCAACATAAAATATACTGAAACTAAAATAAAAATTTTATTGATATAAATAAATATTTATTTTATAATAATCAGGTAATTGATTATCCGAGTCAATACATTTTTTCCCGTTGTATAAATAGATATCTTACTGGATACAATAATCATATTTATTTATTAACAATTATTTGCAAAATTAATTTTACACCCTGTGAGTTTATTACCTATACAATCAATTTCTACTAAAAATTTATATAACAATTTTTACTATATTGCATATACGGAAAGAATGACAAAGTTCTTGCATTCCTCATGCGGGATCATAGTACAAATGATTTCTACACGATCTCCCGCTGCTAGATTGTCGGATCAGCGATCTGCTACACACTGATCTATTGATCGTGAACAACACACCATAGATGAGTAAACGCACGCCAAGAAAATATCTCTTGTTATAAACACCAGGAAAAAAAAATTAACCAATCATTGAAATCGCCACTTGTCAGGTAAAATTTAAAGATCATGATTATATTTCCCATGAATAGTTTTTAAAATGCAATTTACAGAAAAAATTCCACAATCAGAAAAAACTGATTTTTTTTGTTAATTAGGCATGAGGCGTGAAAGAAAAATCTAATTGCCCTATTAATTCAGTTTTAGATTTGTACTAGAAATCGATTGAAAGTCTCCGGGACAAAACAAATTGAGAATCTATTAAGGAACATCTGGAAGATCCGATTTGGTGAATGTGAAATTAATCCAGGAGGGAAAAATGACTCGTTCCCGCGAATTTATGTGAGTTGTCAGATTAGAGTCCTTTTTTCCTGTAAAGCTCCTTCTTTTGTGCCACCGTGTAGTTCGTTACGCATAACAAGATCTTGAGGATTTCACGGACTACCTTAAATTGACGACCTGCTCATTCCTAACCCGGAAAACTATTAACAAACATTCTTATTGCGACAGATGCTTTCATTTCCTGATTTTTCAGCGTATCTCATTTTTATGCGACATAACTCTATATCTTTATCTATATTTTTATCTTATCCGAGAAGCAATAAATGAAAATTACTCTCTAAATTTGATTTAGTAAAAATTCTTCCTATATTGAATTAGTGACGGACTTTTTGCTTTTAAATCACTTTAAATTTATTAATAAATTACTCTCTAAATTTGAATTAGTAAAAATTTTAACTAATTTGAATTAGTGACTCACTTTTTGCTTTTGAATTAGTTAAAATTTACTAATAAATTAGTAGAAAATTTTTTTTTTACTATTTATTAGTAAAATTTAACTAATTCGAAAGCAAAAAGTGAGTCACTAATTCAAATTAGTTAAAATTTTTACTAATTCAGATTCAAATTTACTAATAAATTAGTAGAAAAATATTTTTTACTATTTATTAGTAAAATTTAACTAATTCGAAAGCAAAAAGTGAATCACTAATTCAAATTAGTGAAAATTTTTACTAATTCAAATTTAGAGAGTAGTGAATGACTTTTTGTTCTTGAATTAGTTAAAATTTACTAATAAATTAGTAGAAAATTTTTTTTTTACTATTTATTAGTAAAATTTAACTAATTCGAAAGCAAAAAGTGAGTCACTAATTCAAATTAGTTAAAATTTTTACTAATTTTTAACTATTAGTTAAAATGTACTAATAAATTAGTAAAAAATTTTTTTTTTACTATCTATTAGTAAAATTTAACTAATTCGAAAGCAAAAAGTGGGTCACTAATTCAAATTAGTTAAAATTTTTACTAATTCAAATTTAGAGAGTAGTAGAAAAAATTTTTTTTTACTGTTTACTAGTAAAATTAAACAAAATTAAAAGCAAAACGTCAGTTGCTAATTAAAATTACTTAAAATGGCTACTAATTTGAATTAGTGACTGTTTTTGAATTAGTTAAATTTTACTAAATGTAAAAAAAGTTTTAACTAAATTATTAGTAAATTGTAACTAATTCAACAGCCAAAAGTCAGTCACTAATTATTGAAATTAGTTAAAATTTTTACTTACTTTGAAACCTGAAATTATTATTTTCTAAAATAAATCCTATTTTAGAAATTAATTATTTAATTTATTTATTTATAAAACACATTCCAGTTTAGAAACTAATATTTTAAATGGCAATTAAAAACGGAAACTATTTTAAGTTTGTAAAATTAAAATTTCCCCAATTGCCATTTATTTAAACATTTGATGACAAACATTGTTGTAAATTTGATGTATCATTATTTTCGCGTAATTTTTAATATGTACATTTTTTGTTAAAATTTTTGTGTACATTGTTTATGTAAATATGCTATATCATTTTTTTATCACATTTTTTTCGTTTAAATTGTTACATTAGAAATATTATTTACTAAAAATTACTTTGAAATAGTAAAAGTTAGTTAATAATTTTTTCAGTGTTGGTAGTTTTCGAGGAAAATTTGTTTGTTCCCATCATCAACAAAGCAGGTGGTTGAAAATAAATATTATGAATTATCTTTCTCTTTTCTGAATGATTGTGATTAATCAACACTATCAATTACAGTTGTTCGTAATCTATATTCAGTTTGTATTCAATATGCGTACAATTTTTTTCTTAATTTCGTTTTTTTTTAACAAATTTGCCAGGACCTAATTTATCGGAGATATTTCAGAATGCCATATGCTAGTTATCTGGCGCCAATTCATAACAAAGTATTAACGAGGTCGTGATGAATGGAATATTACGCCAAGAAATCGTATTCATTTTAACTCCTTCACACGATTCCAAGAATCGCTGCACCTCCTATACGTAACATTGATGACTTTAAAAGAGATATTTCAATGGTTTTTTGCGAAGAAAAAAAAATAGTCACTAAATATTGACACAAGATGTCACAGATAGATATTTCATTAACACATTTATTATTATGTATGTGTCAACTTTCAAAAATTCCTACAAATTGTTCCCGAAATAAATATACAGTATTTTCTTGAAAAAAGAAAATTTCTTTTAAAATCTCATGTTTTTTTGGTTGGAACAATTAATCAAAATTTTGACTTCAAATGTTATCAATTCATGATCATCGCAGTTTATTCACTTCAGTAAACCACTTTACTATAACAACATTTATTATTATCCCTCTCGTCTGAGAATGAAATTCCGCCAAAGAAAAACCACAAGTTATAATACAGATGCATAATAATAAAACATAAATAGTTTGATCATATTTCATTGTCATATCTAAAATGGAACAAAAGTGAACAAAAGTCTTGTGCTTTTTTTCCAATAGAGCCTAACAAAGGCAATCAATCTTTTTAATAAATCAGTGTGCATAAGGGCGGATCTATCGAATTTTTGATCCTCGATTCCTTGATCAAGAGTTGACAACAATAATAATAATAATGAAAATAATAATAATGTCTAAAGTTTACGAATACCGCACATAAGAATAGAGATGGACGCGTGTGAATGTGACATCCCAGAGAAAAAGAGAGAGGATTCTTTATAAGAGGGTGGATAATTTATTGGCTTGACCGACTGATTGTAGAAGATCGTTCACTTTTCTACTCCTCCCCTCCACTTTTCTTGGCATGATCCCAGAATAAAGTATATAGCGGCATTTTTTTTCAAAAAAAAAAGAGAAAGAGAGAGAGGCGAAGAAACGAAATAGATGAAAAATAGGGGCAGGAACGAGGCACTCGAAGGTGTCACAAGCCATTGATGAAAAACCAAAACATCTATTCTCGTTCGGCACGGACAATAAACGACCCCGTTGATCTGGTTGACAATACCAATACTGATCCTGGTCCAGATCCGAGATAAATTTCGCATTGGACGACGAGTGTGTTTCGTTTTAACTCGCGCGGGTCACAATGGTAGAGCTCCTTTATTCCTCGTAATTGTCCAAGACGTCTTTTTGTGAGAAATACTTTTATTTATCGCAATTGCAAACGAATGGACCCCCGACTGTCTTTCAGATCACTAACGCCTTCTAAAGCAACCGACATATATGCTTTTACTTCAACGACCATTCTCGAGATATGATATATTTTATTGTTACATACCATTCAAAAAAAAGACTTTATTATTCCTATTGAAGAAATTTCATTTTCCTTTTTTTTTAATTATTTCAATAAAAAATAGGCAGGTTCAGAGAAAATTTCTATAGTGGAAAGTTTGTGTCTATGTCATGGGAAAAATTGTCCATTGTGTGAGAGTGATTTTTTTTTCAACACATGGAAATGTTTTCAATGAGCAACGCGTGATCCGACGGTCCATAGCGTTAAGTTGAATGCTATCGCATGCTTGCATGCAAATAGTTAAATATTATTTCAATGCACGCACGAGCAAACCAGTCAGTATTCATCGCCGTGGACAAGGCTGGTGTTACGATAATGTTTTCTTTGAAAATAAAGGCTACTTCCAACCTGCTCTTTTCATCGCGTGTGGTCCACGTCTTCTTTTGATATAGAACGCTTACATCAAAATACTGAAACGTTATCTTCAAATGACCTTCCTTCCACTTTTAGCATAAAAATTTTTAACTTCTAAACAAATTCATAATTTACACGTATACTGAAAAAAAATTTGATTCAAATACCGTTTGTCTATTAAATAAATATTTACTTGAACCAAACAATTTTTGAACTGACTAATTATTGAATAATGATTTTTAATTATTGTTTAAAATTTTTTTAATAATATTAATATTAACTGTAATTTTTCAAAAAGAAAAATTTCTGTACAAATAATTTTTGTATTTGAATGAAATTTAGTTGAGACAAAATTTATATTTGTCACAAAGAAATATTTATTTGATGATATTATTTGAATCAAATTTTTTCATTGCAAAGGGAGAAAATTCTTTTCACGAAAAGTGTCAAAAGGCAAACAAATTATAAACGATGAAAAAAATTCAATTAACCATTAAAAAATATTCAAAATCGCATCTTCTCTTATTTTTACCAAAAGAGAGTTGGTTTTTTTTTCAAAAATTAACGCGCCCTCGTTTATGAAGAAGAGAGAATCAATTATATATTCATTACTTCGCAACTCATCCGAGACCTTGGAAAAATCTAGTTTTCACTGATGTTCGTATAACCTGTCGAACCGATAAAAATCCTGAAATCAATAAAATACACTGACAAACGATTAATTGTCATCCCAGACATCGATAAAAAAAAAAGAAGCATAATGTACAACCAATAATCGATTATTGCACATAATTTCTGATAACAATCAGAATTGCCAGCGTCTTAACACGCTAATTATAAATTTGCTCATCATTCATTTTTCAATGGATTTCCGTGGAATCTGCGATTGGAAAAAAAATTCTTTATAATACGCGTGTGATATGCGGACTCTCTCAAGGTGACGAATGATGAACTCTTATCGAAATGATCAATGATCTAGGCGAAAAATATGATCACGCATGTATAATTCTAATATAGAAATATTATATGGAAATTCTCATTTAATGCAACTCTCATAACTTTGGAATAATGTTAATTGGCATATGTGTGCGATCTTGACTGTCGTGTATATATGAAACATATATTCCAGCATCCAGCGAGCACTTGAAGGACGAGATCCTCTCACTATATAAAGATCATTGGGATTCTACTTTGTGAGCAACTGTAATAGTTTTAAATCGATTTTTCATGTGTAAAAAAAACTCTGAAGAAAATTTTCCACAACTATAAAAAATATTGAATTAAAAAATCATTTAGTTACTTATTATCTCTATCTTAATTTCAATTAGTAAATATTTTACTCTCTAAATTTGAATTAGTAAAAATTTTAACTAATTTGAATTAGTGACTCACTTTTTGCTTTTGAATTAGTTAAAATTTAATAATAAATTAGTAGGAAATTTTTTTTTTACTATTTATTAGTAAAATTTAACTAATTCGAAAGCAAAAAGTGAGTCACTAATTCAAATTAGTTAAAATTTTTACTAATTAAAATTTAGAGAGTAACTAATTTGAATAACTGACTGACTTTTTTGCTTTCAAATTTTAACTAATTTTTCTTTTGATTGAATTAGTTTCCTAATAAATTAGTAGAAATTTTTTTATCATTTCATTAGTAAATTTTAACTAATTTTTCTTTTGAATGGATTAAAATACATATTATATGTACATGCAAAGTAATTATTGGGTAATTGAGTAATTAATAGAAATCAGTATAAGTGCGAAGTCTGTTGATCCTTCGAAGGAAAATTCTCCCAAGGTTGATAATTACACTCCTACGTCTATCCGCTCTTTAATTGAGAACAATTGAAAATAATCATTAAAAAACATTGACAATTTTTTAAAAATTTTTTAACGATTTTTTACTCAAGGAATTACAAATGAAATAATTTTTCATCTACTCTCTAAATCTGAATTAGTGAAAAGTCTTCCACTAATTCAAATTAGTAGAAATTTCCACTAATTTTTAGTAGAATTTTACTATTTCATTTAGTATTCCTAATTTTTTTTTACTAAAGTTTTAGTAGAAAATTACTAAAAATTAGTGGAAATTTCTACTAATTTGAATTAGTGGAAGACTTTTCACTAATTCAGATTTAGATAGCAGATTAGCGTCTTTTTCTGAACACAAGCGTTAGCCCTGCTCTTTTTAAGAGTAGTTAGTGTAATTTTCAGAAAATTAGCAAAAACAAACATAAATATTTAAATAACAAGAGAAATTAATAAAAATAAAATAAATAACTTTGGAAATTTTAGAAAAAGTGAATAAATCTTCTTTCCTAGCCTTAAACAAATGATTAACGTTTGCTTTTTGTCGAATCTTTCGTCACGACTGATATGTATTTTTTAATTATATATAATACCTTAACGATAAGTATAACAACTTCCAATGTGGATTAGAAAAATATTAAATCTTTGCATTTTAGCTATCAACTTGTAGTACGTACGATAATTAGTCAAGGATCAATGTGATCCAAATGACGCTGGATAGATAGAAACGCCCTCTAAAGGCATCATTTCTCTTTTCCTCTTTTTCCCGCCTCAAAAACATTCATTCGCGCAGGCTCGTCATCTTGAGCCGATTCTGCACAAAAGCACTTGAACGCGTTTCACCAGGGTATTGCACTCTTGATTGCTTTTTGATTGTATGGATTAGACTGTAGGGGAAAACTGCAAACTCATGGTATTTTCAATGAAAGACTAAGTTTCACTTTCACAAAGAAAATATTGGTTTTTGCTTTGCATTTAACAGACACAGGGTCCAGTCTTATCAACTGAAAATTTACTGTTCACATGGCGATTCTTCAAATTAAATCACAGTGAATATTTCGGTCTTTCCTTATTCAATTTGTTCGCTTTAGATTAAGGATCAGATGCCAGAAATTTGAACAAGTGGTCCAGATTAGGTCTCTGGTGATATTGCCAGTTGATTTTCTTGTTTCCATTCGGGGCGATATTCGCGTCTCTTAATTTTGACTGATTTTGCATATTAATTGAGGAATTTACAATTTAAATTCTAGACTGAAAATAATAAATAATGTTCGATATTCAACCATCACATCAACTGTTTGATTAGATTTTCATGATACATCTTGAAGAGAAATTCCAATGACAATTGACCAAGTTGAAGTCCACAATGTTTATCATCAACGATTCAGAAAAAATCAATATTTTTTCAAGCTAAAATAATTTTTATTGTCTACAAATTTTTCTTCTCTCAGTTGTTGATTAAAAAAAATTGCAAAAATTTGTTTTAGACAAAAATTACGTAGCAGAAAAATATTTTTCTTTTAAATCGTTGATCATAAACGTTGTGGACTTCAACATGGTTGACAATTGCTCCCAAAGATCCCATAAAAAATGAAAGTTGCACATCGCAGATCTTTAATCTAAAGGACTGACCCAAGTATGATATAAGAACGTGATAAAATTCTCATTTTCCGACAAGTTTTCTTTCTCGCTCTCGCTCATTTTCTTTTTTCTCTTTTGCTTCAGAGGGAAAAACTTGATGAAAAGACTCTAATGCAGAATCGGCACAAGTACAGCTTTAAACACAAGCACAACCAACTATAAAAAAAAAGCTAGAAACTAAAGTGAGATCTATTCCTCAGGCCAGCCAAGGTCCTCGCCCACCAGCTCGTAAAAGCGTTGGTTGTGTTCATTGAAAAACTTGCGAAGTTTCGTAACTACCACAGGACTGACTCGTGGATGTCGACGACCTTTGCTCTCCCGCAAACACTTTTCAGCAGTTTCATTGCGCAGACAGAAGAAGCCCTTGGTGTGGTTAAAGTAAAAGTTATGTTTACCAATTTTTGGCTCCAGACCTAGGAAGCTCTCGATTCTGCGCAATTGGGGCACGGGATC
This sequence comes from Leptopilina clavipes, assembly GCA_001855655.1. Classification (NCBI taxonomy): domain Eukaryota; kingdom Metazoa; phylum Arthropoda; class Insecta; order Hymenoptera; family Figitidae; genus Leptopilina; species Leptopilina clavipes. The sequence continues at coordinate 11,078 of JUFY01033017.1, forward strand.
TTCTATAAGCCGATCACCATTCACTACCAGCATCTGATCACGGGAGAATACCTCCAGCCATCGATGCATGTAGTTGTGATAAAGAGAAATGGCGATTGGCCTATAGAATTCATTGATAGAACCGTCCGACCTCATAACAAGTTCCTCGAAAGTGCGACTTATTTGTAAATAAGGAACTGGTGTTCCATTAGTGGTTGTTGTGGACGCTGTTGCAGCGTGTGTTCGCAGCTGTGTGTAGTCTGATATCGCTCGTGTTACTGGCTCGCGCACGATCAAGAGCAACTTTACACTCGAGTTCATCGCACGAATTCTTTCAGGCACCTGTAATACAAAAATAGTTGTACGTTAGTTGGAATATTCAACTCAATTTTTTCTAAACTTAGGTTTACTTTGATTTACTTCAGCATTGTCAGAATAATGTCAAGTTTAGCCGCTGTTGGGGATTTCAAATTATACAATCGTAAATTAAGAATATTTCCACGCTTTTTATCTCGCATAACAACATGCGAGCTTGAATTCGCTTGCACAAATTCATATTTTACGATATTTGTAATTCTTAATGGAATTTCAGCAAATTTTCATTTATCCTAAAGTCCAATTCGACATAAATGTCGTGAGGCGAAATTAACAATTATGGTAAATTATAAAGGTGAATTCTGATGGGACAATTTTAAATTTTGTGGCGTGACTATACGCTTATGCCTGATTAGTTTTTAGTTTAATGAAATTACGTTGAAATTAATTTTCGCTTACAAATATTGATTTCGATGTTAAAACTTTCGTTTTACATTGAAAATTCTGCATGTTTGATTTGGTAACTTTTTGATTAATTAATTAATTAATTATTGATTATAATTTATTCAGATATAACATATTGTAAAAATTTCGATAAATGAACAAGACTTTATGGTACATATACCTATTAAGTAGAATTGAAGTTATAAGAGACAATTAGGACAAAGGAAAATTAGATAATGACGATTCGTACAAATAGAAATTATATTATGTAAAAAGGTAATTTGGAATACGGCAAATTCATTTTACGAGTTCTTGTAAAATTTTATTAGACTCTGTAATTCAAAAAATAATACACCCACAATTTACTAAAAAATGTTTTAAACAATTTTTTTCTTTTTGAAAAAATTATGTATTCCATATCCGTAGAAAAAAAAATGTTATTGAAACAATTTTTTGTAACAAAACTTTTTCCGTATAAATTTTTGATATATCTATATATAGGAATCAAATAAAAAAAATAGTTATAAAATATTCAAGGAAAAAGTTACTTCTCTCAACTCAGTTTAAAAGAAATAAATTGAAATACTCATGCAAGAGATAAAATTTCAATTAGGATAAAATATTGTCAAATATAGTTTTACATACCCTTGGATTTCGCACTTCATACATACCTATGTAATAGAAAAGTTAACCGAACCCAAAAACGTCAAAAATTTTAAATCGAAATTTTATATTAAAAAAAAAATGAGACAAAATATCAAAGTATTAGTGCATAACATTTTGTTAAATAAACAATTTGGTTTTAAGAACTGAACGAGTCACTGATTCATATATCTCGTTTGCGAGCAACGAGTTTTCCTTGCCATCTAGCGAAAAGTTACAGAACTTTAAATGGCGCGAAACTCATTGAAATATTTTTACTATTTAGCTTTGGTAATTTACCACTAGTAATTCGAAAAAATAATTTGTGAAATTTTTCTATAAAATTAACGAACTGAAGAAATGATTTCGATCTACATTTATATTGAGTTAAAAAATATGAGATGAGAGAAAAACTTACTTCGGGCGTGACGAAGTAACTGGGACTTTTTTCGATAGTGACTTGACCCTTAAATGAATATGGCATTTTTCTTCGATACCATTCGAGACCTTTACTGTAATTATCGTCACGATCGAAAAAATGAACTTCGCCTGCTGCCTTTTGAATTTGTGGATGAAGAAAGAGCATCTCTAGAAGTGCGCGTGTACCACACTTTCTTACACCGATGATAATGGCCTGAGGAAGATGTCTGTTGGTGCGCGGGAAATGTACTTTGTTGGAGAAAAGAAGTGGTGGTGTGGCTCGGGCGCGGGTAACAAGTTCTATCGTTCTGCCCTCAACACCGGAAGCTGCATGAAGACTGTAGACTGCACTATCAAAGAGAACGTGAAAAGTCAGGAAAAGAGAAATCAAAGCGACAGACAGGAAAGCAGCGGCCAGTTTTGGTCGCGATATGCCAACCACGAGGATGCAGTCCGATGTGTCGCCCTCGGCTGGCCTCATAGCGGAGCGGGACATCCACCTAGAGAACAAACAAAATTATATACATGATTTTCAGTTCGAAAAAGATTTCTGGTTTTCAAATAAGTTTATTGTCTCCAATCATTCCATAGATGATGAGAGGAAATTACCGATGTTGTAGTATTTTTATATTTTGAACCCAATATTTTAATGTAACTGAAGTTACCAACGTTTATTCAACGAAAATCTTTTTTTTTTGCTAATTATTGTTTATTTTAATGTTAGAAGTCCATTAACAAAATTGCAAAAGGATCCAAGTCGGGGAAAGCAGTAATTTTGATTTTTTTTCACAAATTTTCCAAAAATCAGGGTTTTCAACTAAATTATTATTTCTTCGCCTCGGAAGCAATTTTTCTCTTTTGCAAATTGTTTATTTTAATGTAAGAAGCCATTTAAAAAAAATTACAAGAGGATCCAAGGCGGGGAAAGCATTGATATTGATTTTCTTGTGATGGAAAGCTAAAAATCCTGGAATTTCAAATAAATCATTAATGAAAAAAAATCAAATTCAATGCTTTCCCCACCTTAGATCCTGTTGTAATTTTTTTTAAATGACTTCTCACATTAAAATAAACAATTTGCAAAAGAAAAAAATTGCTTCCGAGGCGAGGAAATAATAATTTAGTTGAAAACCCTGATTTTTTGGAAAATTTGTGAAAAAAAATCAAAATTACTGCTTTCCCCGACTTGGATCCTTTTGCAATTTTGTTAATGGACTTCTAACGTTAAAATAAACAATTAGCAAAAAAAAAAAAAATTTCGTTGAATAAACGTTGGTAACTTCAGTTACATAGTATTAGGGATTATTTATGCGTCTCAAATGTTTGAAGAACACATGTTCGAGGATTTCTGATTGTTTTGCTTTGCTAGGGTCAGTTCAGGAATAATGTTCCGAAATGATAATTTCATTAAATAAAAGTTTTCTTTAATGTGAAAAAACTGATCATCAAAATTTAGTTCAACATAAAGTACTACACAGAGAAAAATGGAGTTTGAAAAAATGAGAGTCAGTCTATTCCAAAATATGACTCAGTCCAGAATAAGTACATAAATTTATTTCCATGACTCATTATCTGATATTATTGAACGAATTTTAAAGAACTTATAGTCCTAGAAAAAGTAATATTCTGCGAGTCAGCATATTTAGTGTATAGTAGAGGACTCAGTCCCAAACTGCACACCTTTCACTTTAACGATAAGAGAAAAAAGATTTAGCAAGTACTATACATTTATGTATACGCATATCCAGTCAAAATAAAAGGCTGATGATGTTTTCTTGTATTCACTTCTCATTATTTTATATCAACAATAATGTGTTAATTATTCAATCAATGTGTTTAAAAAAAGTCTAACACGCGTCCATATATGTGTGTAGCACTAACTTTTGTAGTGAAAAAGCCAAACCACTCTCAAAGTTATGAGTAGAAAGATATTAAAAATACAAAACTTTGGAACTTCGAGTAGAGAACTGCTGTATGTGCTATGCATATTACATCTCCTTTTTAACGGTATAGTAGACTGAGTTCTCAATTGTCTATGATTTTTCTTTATTTTATATTTGTACTTTCTACACTGCGACGTACTTTTAATATTATGTGAAACATTAATTATTCTTTCTATCTTTTTCTTTTTTAGACCATTAAATAGTTTTCATTATGTTTATCTATGACATTATTTAAATTATGAGTCCTCATATGTTTAGCAATGACAATTCTAACACTAATGTGTATTTTACTACGTGTTGCATAACATTCTATAAATAATATGTATTACACTGTTTCGATAACTCATTTTCCCATTTTTCTCCGTGTATGCTAATAATATAAAAATTTGGTTATTTTGGCTAAATAAAAATCTTTTAGTGATGAACAAATGTGATTAAATATAACACTTAACTTTGTAACGATGCACAAAATGTTCAGTAAGAAAGTTTTCGTCAAAATAGTTGAAACATATATGGGATCAAAAGTCCTAAAAAGATCAAAGTCTGAAAATTTGCAGTGACTTTTCAATCTAATTGACTGAAAGATTGTATATTTCCATCGGTATGTTGTAAGGTACATAATACATCAGTTTCAATCATTTTAACGAAATCTGTCTTTGATAATAAATTTTGTTTATGGTTCTTTTTCAATTAATGATACTGTAATAATTGACGACAATGAATTCATTCATTACGACGCCTGTCCCAGGTGGGAGATGCAAGAGAGACGAATGATGCTGGCAGCAGCGGCGGCTGCAGCGTCGGCAACTACTGGGAACTTTGGTTTTAATGAGGCTACAGCAGGCGTCGGATCCGGGACGGATGCGTGTCGTACCAATATTCCCTGTACCGGATACTATCTCCTCTCTCCAGAAACAAGACAAAGGTTAGCCAGTGCCGTTCCCGAAGTTGGAAGTGAAGCCACAAGTCCTTACGAGGCCGCAACTCTTCTTCATCCTGGATCATGGAATTTCACCGGACTTGGAGGCACTCAGTATATTCCCCAATTACCAGCCTATCCACATTCATCATCCGCTTCCGATCTAACAGACAGACGACGAGCCATACCACCCCTGACACTGGTAGAGAACGAGTCGACAATTCGCTCACTGGCAAGGGATGTCGAATCCTTCACGGAAAGTTCTTACGATGTTGGCTACTATCATCGGGAACGACCCGATGAAGAATCTCCAACCTCAACTTCCTCGAGGCTGGAGGCTCTTTATTCAGACACAACATTGCCAACTTTATCGAGCAATTTTTCCTCGAGACTGTCTCCTGGCTTTGAATCTTCCCCAAATAATGTTAGCCAGCAACAGAGAACTCCCAGAACGAGTCCCACTCTCGAAATTGTACCTGTAAGGCATTCAAATAGTAGTCCCTCAAAACAAATGGGGAAGAAGACAAAAAAGCCGTTTACTATTGAGAATATAATTGCGCCTGACGAGGAAGAAAAAGCCTGTAGAGAGTCGATTGAGGTCGTTGAAAGGAAAACAACCACTCTACTGAGTATGCCGAAACCATTGTACGCTGCGGGGTACCCTTTACCGGGTGTAGTTACGGGTAACACGATTCAGAGACCATCTTACGGCACTACCACGTAAGGTGTTGAATTTAAGAATAGATGGAAAGTTTAATATTAAGATTAATGAATAAGTGGTGAGATTTTCAGTAGAAAGGCTTCGGTCTATTGTTGATCCTGTGCTTTTGGAGGAAGTTGTTTCATTTAGCTGTTGTCAAATTATCTTTTTTTTCTCATAATATACCTCAGCAAAAGGTAGATTGAGCATTGGTATTTCAATTATTTATTATTACTGTCATTTCTGTTAATAAAGTTTTGTTATTAGAAGTTTGATCAATGAGATTAATGATTCAGTGAAAGAAATAGCGATTCTTTCATTAAAAAAATTTATCATTGTTGATTCATTGAAATGCACTAAAGAATGTTTAAAAATTTTTAATTTTCTGGAAATTATTATTACTTTTCTTAAATTTAACCAGTAATAAAAATTTTATACTAATTCTGAACATTAAAATAACTTAACACATAATTAATTTTGAAAATTCACTAACTTGAAACTTGAATCTACTTTATATTCAAATTTACATTAAAACACAATCAAAATTAGTTTTCGAATTAGTTTTGCTATTTAAGACATTTCTTTCTTAGAAATACTTTAAAGTAGCTCAATAGTCAAATTTCACATAAAGTTTTCTTATATTTCAAATTAAGGGAGACCGAGGCGTAATGGCGCAAGAGTGAAATGGATCTTTTCAATTTATCTAAAAGTGATAAATCAAATTAATTTCCTCAATATTTTTGCCACATATTTTTAAAAAATAATTGTAAGAAGACGGTTAATATCACATTCATCTGATCTTTGAATATTTGTTATTAAGATACAATTTAAAACTTTTTAATTTTGTGCAGTTTTGATAAGAAATAACATAATATTCCTCAAACACTTCCGAAACGTATAGGGGAAAGGCTAATATTGTTGGCTGCACGCCGTTGGCAGCCAACGGTGTGCAGGCGCTAAATAATGCTTCTCTCACTAGAATTTTTTTTAATATAGTTTTTTGTTTTCGAGATATACTTATCTATTGCTCTGTCATAGAAAAAATATTTTACTTTTGTGCCAGTATAAGTTATGGAATTTTTACCAATTATATTGGGAAATATTTCCGAAAAAAGACAACAAAGTGTTCACTTAGAGAAATTTTTAACTCAAATATTATATAGGTACAGGTTACTTCGGTTTTTGCTATTCGTTCTTTCTCTTTTATTTCATTCCATTTCAAACATAACGAGAAATAACTAAAATTATCAATGCAGTCTTGTAAATAAAGATTATTTATTGGCACGAATACAATCATTGAAAAACTAGTTCATGAAGCAAATATAATATAATATTTAAAGTAAAACCCTGGCATGCAACTGGTATAACGGAGATCGATGGAGAAGATCGCTGACTTGCGTGACCAAAGCATCGATAGAGCAACATTTGACTTCAATGGAAAGAATCACGTTCGGATCACATAGACACAATATTAAATTTATCGCCTCTTGTAAATTAATATATATTTGAAGCAAAATAGCGATCAACACCAAAATAATCTTTTCACGAAAATCAAAGGTCAAAGATTTTCTCCAACCTACTACTTATTCATAGAGGAAACTTTAATGCACTTAACTCCTACCGCAGTCGTTTAGATTAAAAATTAATTTTTCATTTTTGAATTCAAATTCCTAATAATATTATACTATATTCGATTCTTTCAATTTTCTCTGTTTGAAAAATTGTCTAAGTGAATAAATTTGCTGTACAAATCACAACATGACTTACGAATGTTTTCATGACAGTGATTTTAAATTCTTTATTATAAAGCGAGTAGTGGTGATTAAAATATTTGAAATCCCGATACCAAATGCTCACAGATTGCTTTTGCTGCAGGTATAAAAATGAAAATCGATTACAATTTATTTGAAAAAGGAAAAAATCGATATCGATATGCACTCGAAATATACATTTAAGAACTTTAAAGCACAAGATCGATAATGCAAGGGCCTCTGTAACTGGTATGGCGGCGCCTCAGGCAAATAATATACCTTGCAAACACCCTTCCTTCAAATTGTGCATTTCTATCAAGAAATTGTTTATTCCCATTTTTACACAATTTCTCTATTTTGTGATCAATCTGTTACATAACTGTATCTTTTCAAAGAAACAATTTTTCTTCTAAAAAATTTATGACAATAAATTTTCTTTATTTTACATATTTTTGTTTTTATTTTTTCTCTTTTTCTGAGTATAGAATAAATTCCGAAAAAAAGGAAGGGTGCTGTTAAAGTCAAATAGGGACATTTTAATATTGTAAATAGAGATAATTTCTTAGAGGAATCAGAGCTTAGCACATTTCTCCTGGAAAATAATAAAAGATAAAGAGTCTTAGCCACAGGGAAAATTGTACAGAACAATGTGGTGCTAAATATTGCTCGAACTGTTGTGATTATGGCGATTAGGTCTTTTTTCTTTCTCTCAAGATATACAAGTTGAACAGCAATCAAGTTAACGCTTTTCACAATTGGAAAAATACATTAAGCGTAAGATTGAACCAATCTTGGGAGCAATGTTGCCAAGATTGAGTTAATTATTATCGCCAATATTGATCCACTTCTAAGAGTGAATATAAATAATATATGAAAAGCCTCGAATGTAAAAGTATAGGTTCAATATTAGAAAATAAAATTCTTATAGCATGAGAATCCGAGATTTTTATAAAAACAATTTATTAATTATTAAAATAATTATTATATATAATTGTTGTAAATATAAATAATTAACACAAATAGCACAACATCTGAGCTCAATATTGTGTCAATATTGCATGGTAATATTGCCAATATTGCCAAGCAATGTTGAAGTAATATTGCCTCAACATTGATTATGTCCGCCTTGTGGAAATATTGCCAGGCAATATTGATGCAATATTGCCAGAAAATATTAAGGCAACCTTGCCTCACAATATTAAAAAATTTTCTAATATAATAATTTTTATGATATAATTATAATATAACATGTATAAATGTAATATATATTACTATATAATTATCATATTGGAATATTTTTTAATATTACGAGACAATGTTGCTTCAATATTGCGAGGCAATATTGCACCAATAT
>JUFY01033020.1:2268-21160 GCA_001855655.1 Leptopilina clavipes
GGTCCACAGGCGCTCACTGCTACTTGACTGCGATCAGACAGTGCATTCGAGCGCAGCGGTTCTTACTGCATCCAGCCCCTCAATTATACATATTTCTTAATAGAAATTTTTTCTTAATATTTTTTTAATTTATAGATGTCCATGAAAGAAGGGTGTTTGTTGTGGAACAGCGCCTAGAGGAAATTTGTTACAGCTGAGCACAACTGGTCCAAGGATTGAAGATTCCTGTACTTGAAGAGACGATATGCAGTCATCCTAACTCCATCACAATGCCAAAAATTGCGTCGGTAAGTTTTTTCCTTGATTAATTTCGTGCAAATTAAAAAATTGATGTCAAAATTACTTAAAATAAATATTCTTTAGAAAATAATTTTACAGTTGAATTTTTAAATAATTGTTTTATTTTTTCAGTTTATTCCCATCATTCCCATTTATAACAACCTGAAGGAAGAAAAGATGTGGATGAAAAAAAGCAGCCCCTGCCGTATTTGTCATCGTACCTCTTCAGGACAATTATTGATAGTAAGTTTTCAATTTCAGTACTAAATTTTTCATAAATTCAAAATTATATTGCGAAAGAAATTTATATCAAGTGAATTTTGTTATCAATTAATTTTTTTTTAGTTCATCCCCGAAAAACAACCGGAAAGAAACCATTCTGGAGGATATCTCTTGCAGTTTAATGGGTGCAGTTCAATAATGGAAGGATGCTTGCGCTACCATCGTACGTGGTTACTACAAGACGACAATTGTTGATAGTAAGTTTACAATTTCAATACTTAATCTTACGTAAATTCAAAATTATATTTCGAATGAAAAACATATCAAGTGATTTCTGCTCTTTAATTTTATCATGAATTAATTTTTTTTTCAGTCCGTGCCCGGTGAAAGAACAACCTGGAGGAAAAAAGAATGTGGATGAAGAAAAGCGGCCCCTGCATACTGCCGTATTTGTCAAAAAAAGGGGAATTTGAAAAATACGGCGGTATACTCCCGACCTGCGCAGAAGTGCGACCATCGAGCAGGGATCTTCGGGAGAGGTCCAACTTTTTTTTTTATTTTATTTTCCTGAGAGGAAGCGCGATGGCATGCATCCATCGACCAACGGGGGATTCACCGTTCTGTGAGTCGGGTTTCACCCAATGGATGTTTGGTACATAAGTAAATTTCCTTCATTTGAAATGTGAAATTCACCTTTCTATGAATGGTTTTTACTCAATTGCTTCCCTGTTTAAGTCGTATCATAATTCCTTTTTCGAATCGTTGTAAAAACTAAAATTTAATAACAATAAATTAATATAGAAATTAAAAATTAAATTTCAAGATGTCACTTGTAACATATTTTAAAAATTAATGCATGTAAAATGTTAAAGTTAAATTTGTTGCAAATTTCTTTTCTTTGAGTACTTAAAATTTTTTCTTTCAGCAATTCGTGTGATTTTAAGCTGAGGTGCTGGTGTCGTGCCGGGACACAGTATTTTTTTGCACCTTGGCGGCATGTGTGTGGACCGTGGAATGTTAGTGTTGCGTAAAAAGGATTCGGGTTTTCTCTATTAAGTGTGATTGAGGTAGATTTGTTTTTTAATTTGCGACATTAGGTAGGGAAATAGAGTTAGTTTTTTTCAAGTGTGTTTGAGATAGTTTTCTTTTTAAATATGCGGTGCTAGGTATGAAAATAGAAGTTAGTTTTGGAATGGATGTGCGAATTTCTACAACTAGAGTTTCAGTATTACATACTGGACTACTATCAACTTTGCTATGAATCAGCCCATGAGTGTGAAATTGACACTCATTTGCGTTGTCCCTTCACCGTCCCACTCGCACTTATGCGTCCCCTTGATTCATAGTGAAGTGTTCTTACAGTATATATATATTTGTCTTATAATTAATATTTCTGAGTCACTATGTTGTTTTCTATTTTATTGTATTTTATAAAACTGTTCTTTTACTCTTCTTTGGAAAAATTATAACCACATAGATCTTTATCTTAATGATTGTAGAAAGAGAATAATTTTTTTGAAGAAGGTGTAAACAATATAAATATTTCTTTGCATTGTGTTTTTTTCGTTTTTCGTTTTTTGTTTTTATTTCAGCAGAATCTTCGGAATGCCAAAATATTTAAATTCAAATATTTTTATTTCTTTTGGTATTTTACACTATTTGCCTTTTCTCTTGAGAGATATAGTTTTGCAGTTATTTTTCTAATTAATTTTATATCTTTCCGCGTGTTTCCTTTTTTGGGTTTTAAATCTTTTTGCACTTTCTTCTTATTTTAAAATACATTCTATGAGATGTATCAAATAATAAAATATTCATTTTCAATGAGTTTGCTAGTTCTCAAAGAAAAATGATTTGTTAATATTTTAATAATTTTATCGGGTCTAAGGATAATAAGCATAAAAAAACATTTCTATTTTCTAAAAAATCTTCTTTATTTGTGAATAAATAAAACAATTTATTTCTTAAATCTTATTTTTTTGTATTCTTAGAAAAGGTATTAATAATAATAAATTTTTATTAATACAAAGTGATTCACTCTGCATTTTTTAATATGCAGTAGTCGTCTATTTAAGCAATTTGTCGTAAAATAAAATTCATATTTTTTTACAAATTTGAGAATTAACAAAAGAAAAATTAATTTTTGTTTCTTAATCGAGTAAAATAATTTTATAAACTAATTTGCTATAATTAAACACTTAAAGTTTTTATGGAAATTAAATAAAAGTCATCAAGAATATAATCGAAACTTGCTAAGTGCTGCAAAAAGTCTCATTACAATTCATCAGAAAAAAAAATTACAACTTAAATGATTATCTACAAAGCATTTCAATTTTGCCACTTAAAAGTTTATGCTGCATTGACATTTTTTCACCAACCAAAGGTATTTCATAAAGCACATTTTGAAGAAACTTCCATAAATCGTCGACATAGGGGGGATAATCACGATCGAAGACATAGAAAATTTTGAAATTTAGATCAATTGCCTCAAGAAATGTTTTTGTCGAATACACAATATCGTCAACTATCACATGAAATGATTCGATATTCAATAAGGGACCAACAATCGCCACTATCGGCTCGAATGGCAACTCTTTCGTTTTCAAATAATCCTTTAATCTTTCTACTGATGAATTCAAGTCATCCTTTTTCTAGACAGAACCAAATGAATTTATAATTTATACACTTTATATTAATACTTAGAAAATTAATTTCAAACTAGAAAATTTTGGTTGAATTCAACCAAGAAAATTAATAATAAAGTCCTACCTGAACGTGTAAAAGATAAGACTGTCTCTTTTCATCACTGGTTAGTTTGCGAAGAACTTCAATGTCTATTTGGATTTTATTTTTCTTTTTTCGTTTACATTGCACATTTGTCGTGATATAATGCAAGAGATAAAATATTATAATATCTTGTTGTTCTGAAAGATTTATTTTCAATTAGTATCACTTTCAATAAAGTAAATTGTCTATTTACATAGATAACTTTTCTTTTTCTTCAGTTTCTTACCACAACTCATGGATTTCAGTAGTGCAATATAATTAAATTCACTGTGAGTTACTCCCTTAACTTCATGCCTCAAAACGTTCATCAGGTGTTCTCTAATTTTTGGCCACTTATCAAAAAACTTCGATTTTTTGTCATTGTACTTGTCATTAAAATCCAAATGAATCTAAAATTAAAGGCATAGATTTTATACATTTTTCTAACAATTTGAATGATTGTTATTAATTATTAATAATCAAGTTTTCATAACATTAATAAATATTTACCAAAATCTGCCCTGGTTCGTCAAGTCTTAGCGCCTTTACGGTCGTTAAATATTCTGAAATACTTTTATTCTGCCATTTTAAAATATTTCTTCTTAAATTTCGTGTCCTTATGAAAACTTCCTTCACATCATCAAAAGGTTCAGAATTATTTACAAGATATTCAAGATCTTTTTCTTGTGATTCATCTATATTGAAAGAATATACATCCAAATTATTCAAAACATAATTTTGATTGTCTTCCCCTGATTGATCTATATTTCAAAAAAAATCACTATGACTTTAAAAATACATTTAATTTAGCATAATTAAAATTAATTTACCAAATAATTGAATTACAATAAAATGAAAATTTTAATTTGATAAATTAATGAAATTGTGTTAAAATCGTTAAAATATATTGAAAACCAAGAAACTTACCAAGAAGCTCAGTTTGTTGGGTATCGAGTTTTCTTTTTCGTTTCATATTTATTGCTAGAATACCTTGTTCTCTCATCACACGCTTTACGTAATAAAAGTGATCTACTAATTTTCCAGTTGCCAAAACTTTCATTTTACTTTCTTTGCGAAAGGGGGAATAAAAGACTTCTTTTATTTCTGACTTGAATAAATTTTCAACTTCCTGTGCCACTTTTATCCACCGAGATGAGGGTACACTGCAAAATTATTATGAATTAATAGTTCTTCAAATATTTCACTGTTACAGTCATGATAATGAAAAAAAAATTCGATCATTGATTAATAACAAAATTTGATTTACTTTAAAACTCTATTTCGGTTAATTTAATTATATTAGTTAAAAATCATCAAATTTTATGTAGTGATGCACTTTATCAAAATATTAAAAAAAACGATTGTTGTCGAGATCTCGTCTCGCTTTCTTTTTTTTCTATATAGCAGCTAGAATTTAATTTGTCAGTGAATATATTAAATTTACAGATTAAATGTTTTATATTTTTGTTTTTTTTACTTTAAAAAAAGATTCTTTGAATTCTAAAAAAATTTAATTTAATTAATAAATGTCAACTTAAACAATATACAAAATGTTAACTTAAATACAAATTTAAATTAAACAAAAAAAAACAGTTAACTATATCATGGATTTTATTTTTTTTTCAAGAGAACAGGTGATCCACGAATTAACACCCATTAAACATCTAAATGATTTATCAGTAAGACGGTGACGATGATTTCTGACTGTCATTGAACTTCGCGAAAAACATTGTTCTGGTGGAACGGATGATGCAGAAATGGCTAAAAAGTCTCGAGCCATTCGTGCTAAATTAGGAAACTTTTCTCCATTAACTTTCCACCATTTTAAAACGTCAACTGTTGCAAAGGCTCGCTCTTCTTCGCCGTACAAATTTATTTCCTTTTCCCAATCATTATTCGTTGACGGCGTAGAGGATTTACCGTTTCCTTCATATAAAGCAAAAATATCTAAATCTTCATCTTCTTCATTTTTACATTCCAATTGATTGACGGATTCAACAGAAAGAGGATCAACCTACATAGTTTTACAATGAAACGATTAGAATTTTTGTTTATAATTTTTATCCTAAATTTACTAGAGATAAAAATAAAGTCCGTTATTTAAATTGTAAAATCAATTCTAAACGAAAGGAATGTAATCCAATAAAATGAACTTTCAACATTTTTAACGTTTGAACTTTTAGGAAGATTTTTTTTGAATAACTGAAATATTACTTTTTTTTATTTAATATTAATATTTCAAAATTGATTTACCAGTATCGTTGATTCAGGTGCTTTGTAATATTGGGTTTTAAAAATATTTTTAAAAACTTCAAGAGATGAAGCTCTCATTTCTTTTCCCCAATCCGTTGCATCAAATGTATGTAATTTATATCGAGGATCTAAAATTAACGCTACACAATAGATCCAATTTGTCTTATCATAATGTTTGAGTAATTTTTCCAATCCTAATTGTAAAGCCGCCATGATATTCTCTTCCACCAACGTTCGAACTTTTTTCTTCAAATAACTTATTGAATCTTCAATCTTGTGTAGTAGCATGTTAAATCCTACAACGATCAAATTAAGGGTAGGATATTTTTTTCCATTTAGAGTTTTCGAAAAAATTCTAAAGTAACGCAAATATTTATAAATTGCTTGCAAAACTATCCATTCATTATTCGAGATAATTAATTTATTCAAAACAATATTATTCTGACAAAGTAACATCAAAGCTTTTTGCATCCGTAATGCTAAATTTATCATATCACAGGTTACGTCCCATCGTATTTTTGTATCGATATTTGTCGACAGTATTTTAATACCACAAATCTCGCAACATTTTTGAAGCTTGTTCCTCCATTGTTCGGAGTTTTTTAAAAGTTTAAATAAGTTTCTTAATTTTGCCAGTGCAGTTGTATGAGTAGTTGTTTCGATATCGGATAAAATTGCGTTTACTTTGTCATTATTTGCTTGCTCATCAGCGTCAGTTTCTTTTTCATCTTCATCTTCCAAATTATCCTCGACATTGTTAGTTTCTAAACCTAGTATTTTCAACATTCCTTGAATTGAAACACTTATAATGTTTGAGAAACATGGAAAATGTTGATTTTTACAGTCGAATGTCATTAAATAGGCCAATTCTTTCGTGAATTGAATGTTTGTACTTGTATTTACTACCGTCAGTCCAAGAAATTGATCACTAATTTGAAAATCTTCGATAGTCTCATGAAACGATTTGGCTGTCTTCTTAGCGGAATTTAATCCATGAGAGGGAACAAAATCAATGAAAATGGAATGTAATTCCCAATCATTGTCGATGAAATGACAAGTGATGCTAGTAAAACTTTTTTGTCCAACAGAAGACGAACCGTCTAATGTAAAGGATAATTTCGAGTCAGTGCTTTGTAAAATTAGTTTCACTGCATTCTGTATTTTTTCGAATCTACTCAATACCATCGATGTCATCTTTTTTTCCGTAGGAACTTCAACCGATGAATTCAAATGATGAAATAATTCTCGAGTTTCGTCATCATCGAAAATGCTCATGGGTAAATATTTTTTAGCTGCCCAATCAACTACTCTTTCGTCAAATAATTTTTGATCCAAAAGCTGTAAAATTTTACATTTATATTATTATTACTATTATTCTTATACACTGAATATTTAAATTCAAAAATTAAAAAAAAATTTTTAAAACAATTATTAAACTGCTTTAGTAAGTAAATCTAATCTTTGTTTTTAGTGTATATTAAAAAATAATAGTAGTTTGAATAGATCCAAAATTGATTTTAATTATTCAAATCAGAAGAAATTTAACGAAAATAAAATTGATAATTACTCTTTTCGAATTATTCACTAATGGATAAGTTTCTTCAAATTCGGATTGATGACATTTTCGAAGGTGTCTTCTGATTCCTGTCGTATTACTCGCAGTCATTTTGAAAATTTTTTCAATCGATGGATCTTGTGCCAAACAAAGTTTACATTTGCCCCATTTCACACCATTATTATCGAAATAAAATTCAAATGATTCATCAAGCTCTTTGCCATTTCGTTTTCTACGTTTGGGATTAACTCTCGTTTCCTCTTGCGAATCTCTATATTGATTAAAACAAACTCTGAATAAGTTTAAAGAAAATTTAAAAATATTCTTATTCTCATGCATAAATTTTATTTACACTGAAAGTTCCATGATTTTTTTTCCTGACTTATTTTCTTCTAATAATTATTTTGTTTATATGTTTTGTACATAATTATTGGCATTGTAATAATGTCAATAAGAAGAATGTCAAAACTTTTAATTCATAAAAGCAGGACGAGAAATGACAAATGAATATCCGAGAAGGAAAAAAAAATTTTTTTTACTTTTTACAGCATCTCTCGCATCGATATGCATCACTACTTCTTCAATTATCGGATAAAATTCATATTGTTTATTATTAAATTATATTAAATTTTTAAAAAATAAATTCGATTATTTACTTTGATCGATAAACAAAAAAATTAATTAATTTTAGTACTACTTTCTATTCAAATAATTATAAAAATTAATTATTTGATTATATTGATTAACTAATTATTAAAATATTCGAATTTTAAGTGACTCTTTTGCATTAAAAAAAAACTTACTCCCAATCTTTTAGAACCTCGCCAGGCTTTGCACTTTTTAGTGCTTCATCTTTTTCCCTTTGTACTAGTAAATGGACCAGTGTCCTCCGAGCAGATGGTGTCAAACTGTTGTTCTTTTCATATATCGTTAAAATGCCTTTTCCATCAGTGTCGTTTTGAAGATAAGTTAAAAGGTCCTATTTATAAAAATGTTTCAATATTACATTAAAAAAAATTTTAATTAGTGAAATCCGATAAAACTGGTATTTTTTAAGGTGTACTAATATAATTTACTATAATATTACTATCAATATATTATATTAAATTATATTATATATTATGGTATTAATTACATCAAGGGAGTTATACCTGATTATACGATGTTTCACCTTGAGCTGGTTCTTGATTAGATTTCTTTAAAGCAAAAACAAAATATTGTTTTTATAAAAAATAATTAAAGAATTAATTAACCCTCAGTTACTGGACTGTTAACATTTTTCTTCGTTACTTGAGTAAAGATCAGATTTTTTTCCTTGTAAAAAATTTTCATTAGAGGTAAGAAAAAAATTGAGAGGGAGTCAAAAAATACACTTGAACCTCCGAACTGTAGACTGTGTTGACATCAAGGACTTAATTGACCACACAGTCTAAAGTTCTGAGGTTTCAGTGCATTCCAAAGGTAACTCACATAAATGAATACATGAAAAAATAAATTACATATAGATAGAGACATTGCAAATTTATTAATGTATTAATTTTTAATTACAAAAGTATGTTACAGGAAACATTTTTAATAGAAAACAAAATTAAAACAAAATTAAAAAAAAAAACTGTCGAGTAACTTTATAAGTTTCTTTCACATTTTATACATATTTTGGCTGTATGCTCCTTGCACATATTTGCGCGACAACGAATACAAAAGAATCGTGTTTTTCGATTAACCGATGATTGACATATTTGACAATTTCTTCGCTTGTCCAGCATATTCGAAATTAATTCATCACGTGGAATTTCCTCATCGGGTCTCTCATGAGGTGATAGAAATTCGAGAATTGTATTTCTCAATGATACTCTCAATGTGGGAAATGTTAAACGATGTTTGAGCATTGGCTTGACAAGTGTTAGGGATAAATTGAAAATAAAATCACGCCTTAGAACAAGATTGTTTGCTGAACATAGGGAATATAAAATAAAAGCATTCACGTTGCATTGATCGAGAATGTAGTACAATATTCGCATGGACCATCGTGCAGTTTTACGCGATACAGTGTATTCAATCGATTTTTGATCAAATTTAACACTACTATTCTTGGCATTTTTATAGTATTGTACAATCTCGGGTTTATTTTCTGGCACAATCATTTTTCCTGTTTTGTGCAATGACGATAGGTATAAAAATACTTTTCTCTTTTTCGGATTATACGAAACGAGTGTCATATTATCGCTGTAACAAAATTGTGAATTCGATTTGTCGGCTGGTACTTTTTTGAAACAAAGCGGAATTTCTGGTTTACTTTTATGTAAATGGCCGATCATTGTTAAATTATATTCGTCTCGCATTTTACGTGCAAGTGAAACAGATGTGAACCAATTGTCTGTGATGACATTACGATCTGTGTGAATAATGGTTTCACATAATTTGCGCATGTAAAGAGAAGGTACATTTTCGATAGGATCTTGATTTTTTACTGGTATATAAGGAACTGCGTTAAACATATAATGAGTCGTTGCATCATTAATTGTAAAAATTTTTAAACCATATCTATCTTTTCTCGATGGTATATGAGTTTTGAAGGCACAAGTTCCACGGAATTTTAACAATTGTTCACCTATTATACAATCACTACTCGATTCATAGTACGCATTGCAATTATTTAGAAAACATTCCCAAATTTCACGAATACTGGCAAATTTATCATTCTGACGACGTTCTTCGCGCGTATTTTTATCATCGAATCGTATACACATTGATAAATATTCAAATCTACGTCGTGACATTGTAGCTCGAAATAAGGGTAAACCATGTATGGACCATAAATCAAGAATGTTATTGATATTAAATAATGAAGTGTAATAGAGTAATCCGATGTAAGCTTTCACTTCGAGTAAATCGATTTGTTTGTGATAACTCAAGTCTTTCGTTTCGCTTAGCTTACGATGACGATCGATTTCCTCATTGGTGTGTTTCACGATAATGTTCAAAATTTCATCAGATAATAAAAGTGACCATGCTTCAAGGGGTGTTCTTACTTCGAGAGCTGGTCCTTTTGGTGATGATTCGTAATAAGGTTTATTCAAGGGGGTTTCTTTCACATGGGGGGATTTTTTCGACCAAATGTAACCGTGTTTTGTACGCAAATATGACAATCGTGGGCGTTTTGTCTTTGGTTCAAGATTTTCATCATTGGCATCTTGTTCTTCATTCTCTCCCTCTTCTTCTTCTTCTTCTTTATCATCTCCACTGGAAGCATCTTCCTCTGATGAGTTTCGTAGTCTAAAGTCTTCCTCCAAGACATCTTTGAGATCAGCTTCCGAGCCACTTGCCTCATCTTGAAATTCCTCTTCCGGTTCTGCGAATGTCAGTTGGGCTGCTCGACGAACCGACGTTGAGAACTTCTAGATAATTTAAAAAAAAAAAAAAATTCAAAATAATAACGCTTTTCCTTTAAATATAAATTTAGATAAAATAAAAACATATAGACGAATTTATAGTAAATATTTAGGGAAGACTTAGGTCAGTTGACACGATAAAAAGACATTTGTCTCAGCTCTTAATTCACTAGAAGTTTTGGAGTAACAACACAAAGGATCATTTAAAACCAAGATAAATAATTTCTCACAAATATTGTTTTTTATCAAAATTATTTGTAATTTTTAGTACAAAAATGATG
This sequence comes from Leptopilina clavipes, assembly GCA_001855655.1. Taxonomy (NCBI): domain Eukaryota; kingdom Metazoa; phylum Arthropoda; class Insecta; order Hymenoptera; family Figitidae; genus Leptopilina; species Leptopilina clavipes. The sequence goes on from JUFY01033020.1 coordinate 13,014, forward strand.
CTATGGAAATATTAGCTTGTGATAAAGTCAATATCGGTGAAGAGATTTCGGTTTATGGGGAAAATACCGGTTTTTTGAAATCCAGCACGAATGTTATTTGATGTTAAAGCTTGTGGTATAGCAGTAGCTATAATACTGGGGATATTGTAGATTGTCATTGTTTTTCTGGGATTATTTCGCAGCCAGGCGTCACAATTAGAATTAATCGCATTCTTAAATGGAGTGTAGCAAGATTTTTCCAAAGGTTGTAGATTTCGAAAACAATTAGGTGGAAAAGAGAGTAAAATAATGCCATTTTCATCGCAATAATCTAAGCAATTGATATGTATTTGTGAGGTGTGATTAATCAGTACCAAGAGTACTTTATGATCGAATGATGCTTGAGTATGTATTGTAAAATGTTTCAAAAATAGAAGAAAACCATCCTCCTGCATCCATCCTGATGGATCACCAACTCCCACTGAACCTATTGGTCCATCTCTTAAAAAATGATCATGAAACCGAATACGTGGGAATACAAACACAGGTGGAAGTGTATTTCCCAAAGCATTTACAGCAAACGTCAATGTGACAAGTGTTTCCTTCTCTTCTGACATCGAGCCAACTTGTTTTCTTCCTCGTCGCGTCACAACTCTATCAGATTTTTGCATCGTTGTGACACCTATTTCATCAACATTGTAAATATCCTCAGCTTCAAAATGATAAAGCTCCATAATGTTTTCTAATTTTTCATAAAATGCATCAACATTTGTTCGATTAAAATTTGTATTTTTTGATAAATTCGCAGCTTGAGCAGCTCTTTCAGATAACTCGGGATTTCTTGACATAAAAGCTCTGCTCCAATCCAAACCAGCAGCTTGATTTTCATCCCAGGAATTTGGTCTCTTTAGCCTATAGGCAACAGTTAATCCAAATGCCAATTTTCTTATATCCATTGTGGAAAGTGAAAAATAAATATCCCAACATTTTATCAAGTATTTTGCTAATTCTTTCTCTTGTGAATTAGTAAAAACTTTGTTATGAGCAGAATAACCCATTGTTGCAACTACTGTTAAACTCTTTTCGTTAGAATTCTCTCTTTTTTGTTTATATCGGCTCAAGGACGTGTAATTTAATCCATGCCTTCGAGCTGCACCTCTTAAGGAAACACCATTTTTTAAATCCTCGTAAGCATTTTCATATTGACTGAGTTTCTTATCTGCACGATTTGTTTTTCTTCGACGTCTCATCTGTAAAGTAAGGTTAATTAAATTTCTTAAAGAGTAGTATTAATTTACTCATTTATTCTCACGGGACAGATTTTTTTTGAGAAAAATTCAACAGTCCTGTTTTATGCACTGAGAAAAATAGTTTGAAAAAGTGAGAGTTAATAATAAAAGAGAGCTTTAAGTCTTGTACTAAAGCACTGTAAGTTCCTTTTTTTGGTTTTTATGTTCCTCGAAGTAATTTTATAATTCTATTTCTAATAAAAGGCCATCGTCTATGATTCAGTGTCCATTTTCACTTTACTGCAATTTTAGTTTTACGTGAAGTAGCTTTTTTCTTTTCTAATATCTTTTTATTACTCTATTGGTAATAAAATTATTTATTAGTAGAAATGTTAAGGTTGCTTATATTTTTCACAGATCTTTTGCATATTACAAAAACATGTGGAATTTTGTTCAAATTATCTGTCCTCATGAATTGTCATAGGTGTTAATCGTGTTAATCATACAATCGTCCCTCAAGAAATCGTTTCAAACGTCCTTTGGATACATTTCAATACGTTTTATCACTTTATTAAGAAAACTAAACATATTTGTGATTAACAAATGAATGCCAATTTTTAATGAAACCAAATAATGGAAACTGAAATTTTCTTCTCGTAAATCCCCACTTTTTTAATTGACCGTTTCGGGAATATTTCATTTGTGTCAACTGACCCTAGTTTCCTAAGTTAGAACTAATTAAATTAAAGTTAATTTAGTCAAAGTTAATCTAAATACAATTTTAATTTTTTCAATTTAATTAAAAAATATTTAAATAAATAATTTATATCAATATTTACCTGTAACATTTGCATATGTAAACCACACTTTTCATCACACTGTCACTAGACTGGGTATGCAACACTTGAACGCAACATTTCGACATTCACAATTCCGCAGTGAGGGTCCTTAAGATTATTTGTAATAATAATAATAAATTAATTAATTAACTTAATCTAAGACGTTAAAATAGTTAGGTCGCGGTTCCATTTTTTAATGTATTGACACTGTATGCATCAGACTATTCTGGAGTTTTTGGGTATATCACACACAGTCTAGTAACTGAGTGTTAATTATAATCCAATTTATGTAAAATAATAATTTTTAAATTTAAAATTACCCTATCGTTCCTTTGGCAAGTGGAGGCTCCCTTTGAAGTAGTGGCTTTTTCTGTTGTTGATGATACGTTATTGACTGAGAGTGTACTTGGATCTTGTTCCTCAAAGTATAAACCATCTTGAACCCAAAATAACTGCAAATGAATTGATTAAAACATTAATTTAATCAGTTTTGAAAAAAATAAGACAATTAGTTTGGAATTTATTATTAAACTTAAAGTTTATTGTTTAATTTTTCAATAAAAATGATTATTTGTTTAGGAATAATAGAAATTCTTCAGTATTAGGTATTGTAAACCTCATACAAACCAATTGTCTCGATATTAGAGAAATTAAATTATTTATTGTCACTGGAAAAATGTTTTTTAAACTCAAATAATCATTTACTTGACTATCAGTACAGGTATAATTAATAAAATATTTCCCTGAGCCAAATAATTTTTATTTATATCAAGTGAACTATATTTTAATCAATTGTGTACTATTATAATTAATAATTTGACTCAAAATAAAATAATTAGTTGGTTCAGAAAATTATTCATCTATTTGACAATAATCATGTAATGAATGATTCAAGTCTAAAAAATATTTTTTTAATGCAGCGTTTTTTATATAAAGAAAGGATTTTTTTTATAAAAAAAACTTACATCCTCCAGAGGATTTTGGATTTGCAGATTACTTTCGCTAGTTTTTTCCGCATTTCTATTTGTTTCACGTTTCTTTTCAGTTGTATTCGATTTACAGTTATCTTCTGTATTATTTTCATTAGATTTTTCAATACTATTGTCCTTTAAGTCATCCTCGATTTCTAATTCTTCCTCCTAAAGTAACAGTTTTGGAAAAAAAGAAAATTATTATTAATTACTATAATTATTATTAATCACTATAATTAACTTCAATACTTTATCAGCCAAATTTTATTTCTAAAACAAATTCTTATAAACACCAATATTATTTGCTTACTTTTATAAGGATCTCATCATTTCGTGGTTTCTTTAATGGAACCTCATCATCCGAAGTTATTCCATTTGATTCACTTTCCTGAAAAATGTAATTTTATTCAAAACATAATTTACCAAAAATATTTTAAATATCCATTGTGCTTAATTAGTAAATTAGACTTATTAATTATGTATAATTTATTAATTATGCACATGAATAAGCCTCACTATAGGTACTTAATTAAAAATTTTCCTTATTTTTTTAGAAAATACAAATATAAAAAATAAAGTACCTCGAGTTCTCTTTTTATAGTTGTTGTCACGTCTTGAAACATCTTACACTTCGTAATGTAAAAATTACATTTAAATCTGAAAAGAAATAACAATTACATAACATTAATATACCATTAAAATTAACAATAACAGTAATCTTTGAATTAACCGGCCGGCGTAAATAAAGAAATTTTGTCACGGCCCTGAGTAGGACTATTCCTTTTAGAACATGTTAAGGCTGTGTATACTTTTATTATTACCCAATTTTTGGTTTTAGTAAAAAGAAATTACACATTTATTGAAGTTAAAAAATAATTTAAATATATTTTTACTACAAAGTAGTAAAATTTTGTCTATTAATAGTGGAGTTTAATACTTTTTATTAAAATTAAATTAACAAAATTTTTGTCAATTACGTATTTTTATTGCAAGCAGACAAATGAGTTATTTTCAACTAATAATTATTTTTTTTATTAACATTAAAAGAGTAAAAGTTAGTTTAGGGTACTAGAAAGTTCTTAATACGTTATTGTCGACTGTAACTATATATATATTTTTTTTGTTTGATATGCGTTTTGAAAACAAAATGCAATACTTTACCTTTTATTGTTAACAAAATTTTGAAAAAAATACACACTGAAGAACTATTAAATTATTTAACTAGATATTTTTTTTCTTTAACTGTATTATAAAGCATAACAATAGTGGCATCAAAATATTGAGAATATACAACACTCAGCACGTTTTAGCACTTTACGAACTGCTGCTCGGCACTGCTAACAAAAATCATTGAGTTTTCGTGTACGCTCGGAATTATTCGTAAACTTTCGGGAGTTATTCCTATAGCAATTTCAATTCCTCACACAGCTTGCTGTCGAAAGTTACTGTGCCCCCAAGTAGAACAATAAGATTTACAATACAATAATTTTCCTAAGATAAAATTAACTTAAATCTGATTAAGATTATCATTTATCATTATGGAAATTCTTATTTGAATCAATTGTTTATCTATTTGGATTTAAAATAATATTAAGTTAAGTTTGTAATTTCTACTTTATCCGTGAGAGATATAATGCTCCATGCTAGCTGTAGATAAAGGAGTTATTGGCTACAATTTGAATTGTGATCAATAACTTCTGCGAATTTATCTCAAAAATACTTATAAAATTTTTAAGAAAAGAAATTATTATCACGTTTTTGTTTTTTAAAAATGTTATTAACTTTCAAGAGCTATTTTTTTCGAAGAATGGTAATGGAATTTATTTTCATTTGTTGTTCCGGATTATTTTGATTCTTTGATTACAAATCGACACAGTCAGATTTGCAGAATAAAAAATGTTTGATTCAAAATGGTGGCGAGTTTCTTAAAATTGAAGAAAACCACTTGAAACTTGTTGTTAGATGATTTTTGGGGAAAGTACAATGAAACAAATCAATAAGCACATAAGCTTGCCACAAACTTGCAGCAAGCTTGCATTGCAAAGTGTTCAAGCTTGCAGGGCAACCTTGTGGCAAGTAACAAAATGTCCTATTGCTGCAAGCTTGCACTGCAAGCATGCTGCAAGATTGTTATATAAGCTTGCTGCAAGCTTGTGCGGCAAGTTTTCGACAAGCTTATTTAGCAAGCTTGCTGCAAATTTGCAGTAAGCTTGTTGCAAGTTTGCAGCAAGCTTTTCGCACAAGTATATTATTTAATTAAGTCAATTTTAATTTTTTCTGGAGATTTCACTTATAATTTTAAATATACACTCAGCACCATTGCTGGGAGTATTTGAATTTTTGGAAATTTTAGACTAATGTAGATTCGAGAACGTAAATAAATAGTTTCCCTTTTTTTAGTTAAATCTAGAATCAAAAAATATTTAAACCTATAAAATTCAAAGGTGTTTTAACGTTCCTTAAAATTTTTTAGTTCTCGAATCTATTCTAAAGAACTAAAAAAAAGTGGTTCGAATTTTTAAATTTTTTATTGAGAAAATTTGCGTTGACTCGACTTTTCGAGCTTTTTTCTCACACTCTTAATCTCTTATCGATTTAACGAAATGATCTTAAATTTTAAAAGAAAAAATTCTAATCCAAAGAAACAATTTAGAAACAATAGAAAACTATTTAGAAAACTTAAAAAAGAAATTATTTAGAAAAAAGAGAAACAAAATTGATTATTTTAAGCGCTTATTTTTTTCATTTTCCTCTTTCGAAAGACGTCACACGAAAGTAGAAAAATAATCAACCATCATGTTGATAAGCGTGGGAAGTTTTAAAAAGATTCAATGAATCCATACTTTGTCGAGGTCTAAAATCTGCGGTCAACACCCGCCAATACACTCCTTCCGATTCAGAATCACGTTCTATTATCGGATGATAAAGTGGGGCTTTAAAAGCTACTGACATCCAAAGTTCGCTCTCATTGAATTCAGCCAGTTGACACGCTTTCCATGCTTGAAAGCTCACACCAAGCCACTCTTATTGGCCAAGAGGGACATCAACCTCCCTTCGGATTGGTTACAGGGCGAGGCTTGCGTATCACCGAAAGCTCACCGTTAACTACCAAAACGCCGGTTACCCCAAGAACCAGTGCTCCAAAGCTCCTCCTACCTTCCTAATCGTACCAAGTATGTATACAAGAGACGTACTCTCTCGCTTCTTTTATATATATCCCGCAAATACACGGAGAAAAATGAAAATTCAGATTTCGGACTGAGTATAAAATAATTTGAATAATTTCTATTACCGTAGGAAGAAATGATAAATTTTAGGTTTCTATCCCAAAAAGTTTAGTAATGATTATCAATTAAGATCATTTCTAAATATTTTAGTAAACGCTAATATTCTCCTTTGCTTGAGTACTTTCAGATTCCGTGATTTGTTTTAATTAGTAAAGGAATTATTATTAAACACATATTATGATGGTGTTCTATTGTACAATGTAATCTCACTTGAATTTAGTATTACCAGTCGCATTAATTGTGTACATTTCAATATCATTGAAAATATAATTAATTCAAGGTTGCAAGGAATTGAGTATAATTATTATATTTACATTTATTTTAATTCAGCTGATCACTTGTTACAAACTGTGTATCAACGTTCACTTAAAATGGATTGCTTAGTGCAAGAGTAATCAGATTCATTCCCAAACAGTTTAGGGTTGAGTTGAATACACAGAGAATTAGAAACGCGCCTGCGCCGGCGTTTTCACCAGTTTTCACAGTTCCTGTGTTTTTGACTGTAACATCGCGTCGTGTCGTTTTAATTTTAATACTATCTTGAATATTTGTGAGTGCTGGTTTGATTACTAAAATGGACGATTATAGAAATGATTATTATTTTATTATTTTATTAGAAAGTACTTATAAAGTATTAGCTGTTACAAAAGTCTTAAATCATTGTTATTATTCTCGACATTTTCAAGCGTTTGAAATAAAAAGTTATAGTGATACAACTTGCACTGTTCTGACTTGGCAGAAAATATTAGCAAGTATTGTTTCACATAAAACTAGGTTAAATGATGGGAGAGAATATATTTTTAAAAAATGGATTTAAATATTTAAATAGTTCTTTTCCTAAAAAGTTATTTTTTTCGTTCAATTGTACGACGAAAACTTTATAAATAATAATTTATAAATGTTCATTTAAAAATAAATAATTGAAACCTGAGATAATTTTCATTTTTTAAACAACTAAATATATATATTTAAAAATAAATGTATTATACTACAAATTTAACAATTATTAATTTATTGTAATATTCAATAAACTGAATGTAAAGTTTAGAATGAAATAATATTTAAAAATATATAGAATAATTTGAATTTTAAAAATCTTTACATTGGGATTTTTATTTATTCTTATAGATATTTAAATACGAAATCTTTCTTTAAACATTTAAAAACAAATCCTTTAATTAAAATGGCAAAGGATTCGAATTTAATTTTCAAAGAGATTCGATGTTTAAATATCTGAATAAGGATAATAAAAATCCCAATGAGAAGTTTCTTAAAATCCAAAATATTCTAATATTTTTAATTATTTCATTTTTAGATTTTATATTTAGTTTAAAATTAAATATTACAATAAAAGTAAATATATTTTTTATAGAGTCATAAATCAATAATAATGATAAATGGATAGTTTACTAATAATTGCAACAAATCTGAATGTTTTGACTAATAAAAGTAATAATATAGATTACTAAAAGATTCTATATATTCCATTAAATTTTAATTGAAACGATCCACACCGCTCTGCTTACATTATAGTCAGTATGGGACTCAGCACTAGATTTGTTTTGGACTCCGCCCAGGAGCGCCTATCAATATGTTCAGTCCGCTTTGTTCCGTCTATAAGGGTGCATATGAACGAAAACATGTTAAGGCTATTAACGTGCTTTAAACCTTTTACCACTCATTTCTTATTTTTTCATCCTGGAGCCGCAAAGGTAGACTAGTTTGGGAATGAGATCTGAATTACTAGTACTGAGATCCAAAATTTTCAATCGAATTTCTCTGCGTGATTGAAAGAACAATGACACACTGAAAAAAAAATTTATTTGATACAAATAACCAATT
>JUFY01033021.1:0-10592 GCA_001855655.1 Leptopilina clavipes
ACTTTTTCGAATTGCCATAAGCATGCGGTCCAAAATTGTTTTTTTTTAATTATTCATCATCTAGTATGAACAAAACTTAAACCACTTCCGACTCAGTCCTCCAGCTATCTGATTTAATCCACGTTTTCGAATTGCCATAAGCATTCACAGTAAAAACTGGACTCAAAATGATCCGGCGACCTGGATCATTTTGATACGCAGCAAAAATGAACCTGATTCGACTCAATCTGAGTTTTACTCAGAATGATCCTGATTTGGATCATTTTGAGTCAAAAATAAAATGACAATTATTATCGAACAGCAAGTAATTATTTATAAAAATATGAATTACAATTATCGTTTCTGGTGAACAAATACATTGCACTTGGAAAAACTTTAATATTTAATGCTGATTCGTATTTATTAAATTAAGTAAACAAGATTTTAGGTTAGGATTTGTGAATTGACAGACATGAGTGCCAACCACACGTAAAATAAAACAAAAAATTAATGTCGCTACTGTCTGAAAAGGAAGGTTAATCCTAGCGAGGATCATTCTGAGTCACTTGAAGTTTGCCAATTAGTCATTTTGATCCGGAACTCAGAATGATACGCAGCAAAAATGAACCCAGGTTTTTGTGATGCGGTCCAAAATTGTTTTTTTTTGAAAATTATTCATCATCTAGTATGAACAAAACTTAAACCATTTCCGACTCAGTTCTGTGTATCTTTTGATATTTATAGAATTCGTTCGACGGAGCAAAAAAATGATACAGACCTTAACCTTTAAAGTTTCCGCATAATTTCCTTAATGTGGTGCGGGTTATTTAAAACATATGTGTATGTGTCAAGGTTAAAAGGACCGGGTCGAAAGGATAAAGATTGATATTAAGTTATTAACTATGCGGTATAGGTAAACGGAGCTGCGGCATCGATTCTGAGGAGGTCCATTCTTGAAAAACTCGATGATAAACATCGTCGTCACTCGAGTGGTCGTTGACGTACGAGCAGATAAAGCATCGTCTTTTGGTTGGTCGATTGGTTAGAGTGCAATATTAGAGAAGAGATCCGATTGGTGGGGCATTGAAACGCCCAGGAAGGATGTACACTGTCGTCGTCATCACCACCACCACTGCCACCCCACAACTGAAAACGTTCCGTGAATCAACCCCCGGAGGCGGGCTTTTTCCCCTACAATGTCGACTATTTTAGCTGACTATATGTATTTGATGACCATATACCGATGACTTATATTTGTAACAGTTTACGCACATCCGAAGGACATATGAATTTATTCGGAGAGTTTATTATTATATTATGGATAATGAAAATTCCAATGTGGGTCACTGATCATTTTCTATTTTTGTCATACATCATCGAAAAAAGTAAATATTCAATATAGGTAGCACAATTTAGTGACTTACAGAACATAATCTCCAGGGACGATAAAAAATTTCCATCATTTCTCGTAAGAGTTTCAACCATCGGAGGGTGGGACGAAATATCAGTTGATTTTTCTAATCGGTCAAGATGTATGTCATGCACACACGCCAAGGAACAATAAGCATGCCGAGTAATTAGAAGTCGTTAACAAGCTGCCCTCGTTGTGTTTGTTCAAGGTAATCGTTGCCGGATTATCGAAATTTAAAATGCGGCAACTCGCCGGACACAATGTTTGCTCTATGAAAGAAGTAAAAAAAAATTACTTGCAACATAGTAGCAGGTTTTTTTTTTTTTTTTTAATGATCCGATAGGACAGGAAGATAAGACATTTAAACAAATGCCACTAATTGCTAAGAAACCTTTAATTTAGAGATGGAGGAAGTTTACAAGACGTTATTAATGATTGATCAAGATAAGTTTTCCTTTTGGTACTATTATGGAATTTTTTCATATTCTAATAAATTTCTAGAGATGTAATATGTAATATGTAAGTTGTAAGTTTGTAATTTTTAGCTATATGATATATAGGAAAAAGTGTGATATTTTTGCGAAAGGTTTTTTTTCTTCGTTTGTTATACGCGCCCCTCTTTCGTTACAGGTATTTATATCATCCGAGACCGAGTCTCGTTTCAGTTTTATGGTTGCCACTCTTTACTTTGACTAAAGAAGCTTTTTGCGACGACACATTGCTTCGTTATGACCGCATAGGAGTATGAGTTATGCTAATTGAATATATGATAAGCAGCAAGTTTAATTGGAATACGGTGGACAAGATGTGCCTAAAGGCCAATTCTGAGAGACGTTTATTACCCACAAAAAAAAATTTCGCCCCCTTATGTCCCTGGGTGCAAATCTTAAATGCATATATTCTCCTTTACCAATCAGTCCCACTTCCGGATTAGTGTCATTTTTTTTTAAATTATTCATCATCTAGTATGAAAATTGATTAATCTCGTAAAATATTTAGTTTTCGCAGATAAATAAATTTATAAATTTATATAGGAATTAGTATGAAAATTGATTAACCTCGTAAAATATTTAGTTTTCGCGGATATATACACAGGAATTGACATTACTGCGCTTCGAATATAGTTGCGGAAAAAAGAGAATGTCGATAAATACTGTGGTGATAGAACACAATGGGATTTTCTTTTGAATTTTATGAGAGACGAAAATTGAAAGACTTAAGTGCATTGAGATGGGTATATGCATGAGTAATGCAATATATAATTGAGGAAGGCAGAGAGTGAGTCGTCTCGTTTCGGTCGCGAGTTCGACTATAAAACTGAGCGCGAGCCGACGTAATTACTGAAAGAAGTGGAAGTGCGTTTACCGCTCGTTTGCCCCTGGGTCTCTTTCGAGACGAGATCATCGCTTGGCACCTCCTTGGGACCCGAGTGTAAATCGACTTATTACCGACCCTGCGAAAGTCTAATGAGATATTGCTCACATATTCTTTAACCGATGATATATGCAACTCTTTCGCACGTTAACGAGAGGACTAATCTAAGCATCTGATTTGACAGAAGCGTGCAGTCGAGGATTGTATTTTTGAAAATTATTCATCATCTAGTATGAACAAAACTTGAAAGTTTTGATACTTCAGATATCCTCTCGATATCTATTTTTATCTAATGCTTATGATTTGCAGTCGAAAATTGTTTTTTGAAAATTATTCATCATCTAGTATGAACAAAACTTTAAAGTTTTGATGCTTCAGATATCCTGTCGATATCTAATTTTATTTAATGTTTCGTTTCTGATTTGCGAGAAACGTGCAGTCCAGAATTGTTTTTTACATTCTCATTTTTCAATTATTCATAATCTACTATGAACAAAACTTTTACCACTGAAGGCACAATCCCTTTGACATCTTCCATTTAGTGTCTTTAATTCCTTCGTACTTTCAGTAACTTCTGACACTTTGTACGTACAACAAGTCATATAAGAAGAAGAAGAAGATCTTTAAAGAATGGTTTCGTAAAACTTTTGTTGAATTTTAACATTTCGAATTCTCACTGCATGTTCACGAGGAACAAGAAAGTATGTACTCCAACTTCCTGAAACAGAATATAACTATATAATGTTTTAGAATCCGCGTTGCATAAATACTCATAAAGAAAGAATATGTGTATAATTTTTTATAATGATGATGGTTATGCGATTGGCATGATAATATTGAAACGAAAGGAATTCCTTTTTTCATCATCTATTTTTAATTGCCTTTCAATTACAGAATTATTGTTTAAACCCCAAGTGGAGTAATATTTTTGTATGTGTATACAGAAAAAAATCTCATAAAAAGAATAAGGGGATTTTGAAATATAAGGCAAGGAAGAAGGGAATAAGAAGGAAAATAAGAATAAGGGAAAAGAAGAAACTAATTAAACTTCTGAAATACGTTATTAACACCAATAGCAAAGAAAGTTAATAATTGCAAAAAGGCATTTGATTCATTTGGCCGTAAAAGGAGAAGTAAAGTTCAAAATTCAATAACGCGAGTTATCTTCCTCGAGGGGCACTTTTTTGCCCACCACTTTTAATAATGTCTGCGGTTCGCGAAGCATCCATTTATGGCGATTCGATACTTTGCACCCTCTCTATACCTGGCTTTCTAGGAACTTACATTCAAACATTATTGAACGCCTTCTTTTCTTACCCCAAAAATGGATTTTTTGAAACTCTTTCCAATTCTTGTTTCTGATTATCGCTCGTCCCCCCTCCTTCTATCACTTATTACTGCGGTGGTAATTTTAAAATTACTTTATTATTTTCTTGGGGCAGGTGTCGAGACAAAATATAATAATTGGTTTAGGAGCATAGGCTACTCCCTAAAACTGTTCCATTTTTATACAAATATTTGAGCAAGTAGCTCTCCCTCTCTCTCTCTCTTTTCTCTCTTTCTCCAAAATGCTCAGCCATTATTGGACAAAATATATCGCAATGCGTAATCGACCAATCGCGCGAGGCAATGCCAAAATATACGGCATGTAATCATAAAAAAAATTCTCTGCCCTTCAATTACCGCGGGTGCCAAAACTCTGTTGTAAAAACAATTGAGATCCTTGCCTCTAGCGAAGACGAGGAATCGCATTAAAAATTGCGAGAATCAGTATAACCGTCAATCAAAAATGCCCAGAGAAATCATTCGCGCACGAGTGATAATTTCAACCTATTTTTCAGTCCATCTTCATATTTTCTGCTTCTTCGCAAGTATACCGAGAAAAATTTTAAAGAAGAAATCTTAATGGTATTAATTGTTTATAGAATTTTTAAATTTAAAAAAAAAATTGCAAAAATTAGAAAAAAATTTAATTTTTTATTAAGAAATATTTTATTTATTTTAAATGCATTTTTAATTATTAAAATTTAGTTTTTCGATTTGGCGTTTTTAGAAACGTTTTCGATTTTGGAAAAGACTTCACGGATGATTGAGTAAAATAATCTTTTAGAGGGACATTAAATTAAATTAGTAATAAATGGTTCTAGTTACGTTTGTCAGCGCCTCGGTATATGGACATAGAGAGAGAGAGAGAGAGAGAAAAAAAAAGAGAGAGAAGAAGAAGAATAAAACGAGCACCTTGACTTCCACCTCCAATCGCCACTAACACTATAAACCCATCGGCTAAAGACCGTCTTAATTGCTGGTAATTGCATTTTAGTCACTCGCCGCAATCGGCGGCTTCTCTTTAACTTGCCACTGCGACCTTGAGGTAGGACGTGTATTCACGTAAAATATTTCGAACATTAAAAATTGAAAAGAAAGCTACTCCGCAACTGCTATTAAAAATCCATCGCGAAATTATATTCTTTTAAGATCTCTTAATATTGAAACAAAAATTACAAAATTTTTTACACAAAAAAATAAAATTCCACATTTATGAAATATATCTCACATAACCTAAATTACATTAGCATTTACAAAAAAAATAAATAAAATTACACATTTATGAAATCTCACATAACCTAAATTACATTAGCATTATGTTTATCAAAAACTTTTAAAAATTTCAAAATTAAACATATGAAAAATGTTTCCTCGAGACGAAAAAAAGGCAAACTCGTAGACTTCTTAGATAACCTATGAATTATCAAAATTACAACATATTTAGATTTTTATATGTCAAAATACAAACGGAATATAAAAAGACAAATTAAAATGTCCTACAAAATCAAGTATATCTCACTGGAACGAGAGAGTAATGCACTTGACTTTCAGTAAAGGGAAATAAAAATGCCAAACGGAATGTATAGTATTGAAAAAAAGGAGACGAAATGAAGAAGAGATTCGAAGAAAGACTTATGAGGACCGTCATCCCTATGGTTTGGAATCCTTCGACCTTCTTTTCCGCGGAATGTGTCCAAGATGGTCGTTTGGTATATACGCCGCGGAGTAAGAGAGAAAGACCAATTTTAATTCCATGATCGTTTCAATTCACTACTGGTCAAAGTAGTATTATTATCAACAACCGTGCAAAAGTACTTCTCAAAAATAATTATACCCTTTTTTTATTTTCATTTAATAACTAATATGAAAATTATTTTTAAATATGGAAAATTTATAATCTCTAAAAAAGTATTTTCTGTTGTTCTTCAAATAATTATAAGGAGAAGAAAATGTTGAAAGGAACATGAAAAAAAAAATTCCAAGACAATGGAATTAGTTATTCTGGAATAGTAAAAACAATTTTAAGTTAAAATGCAAAGAAGTCCAAGTGACGAGCACAAGAAATATTTATACTGAAGAGAAACGAGAATTTTTTTTCCTACTTATATTGGGACAAACGGATAATAATGTAAATTCAAATCAAATATGGAAGTCGAGTCCCGCACATATATTTAATTGATTTTTAAATTGCTAATAAATTTCGAGTATGCGCGCGACGAGATTTATGAAGTTAAGTCCCCGGACCATTTAATCTGCGACTCCTCACTCGTTGTCCATCTTTTTGGCTCGGAATTGGATGAGCCAAAAGTTTTATGGTCAACTGTCAGCCACTGGCCGATTTACGAAGTCTTCTGTCACGGTTGAATTCCTCTTATAAATCTATGTCCATCAATATTCACCCCCCATTGTTTCCAACAATGCGACCGTATATACCATCATTCTCTTTGACAATCTATATATGTATAATTATAAAAATTATCATAATTGTATAATTACATGATAATTATTATTATCAAATATCATTATGAACCATGAAACATGAACCCATAGTTGAAAAACCATTTTTTTGTAGTTTCATAAAATTTTTGAAAACGTTGAATTTTTTTTAGTGAAAAGAATACGAACACGAGCATGTATATTGACACGGTTGATACTATCGTGTGATAAATGGCAGAAAGAGTATAGAAAAAAAGACAACATGTATAGAGAATTAATGTTAACTTCTGACTGGAATGATGGCACCCCTGAGGTTCAACATAGGACATGATGCGTGACATTAGCGCATCTGTCAAATTCGCTCTTTGAACGCAATTGCATACGCGTCACCTCTATATAATCCATTAAATCTACAATAGGCGGTCAAAGAAAACAGACGTTAATTTTTATCAGTTTTTAAAATTACGAGCTAATTACTGTTACTTCGAATCCAAAATGTTTTTTTAAATAACTTACGTGAGTGTCCTAGAATTCCGAATGAAGTTTTATACGGAACTACTGATATTGACATTATTCATCATTAATTTAAAACAACCCTTTTTTATACACGACTTACACTACCGATACCTGGTGAAGGTATAACAAAAAGTTAAAAATTATTCCTCAGAAGAAAAAAAAATTCCTTGCACTCCGGTCAAATATTTCTTATTATTATAAAGATTATTCATCATTAATTTAAAAGAACCCTTAATACACAACTGACACCTACGATATCGGGCACCTGTAACAAAAAATAAAAGTTATTATTTATGAAGTAAAATATTTTAAAGAAGTAAAGAAATAATTTTATTCGCAAAAAAGTATTTGTGGTTTAAAATCAATATCTTCTGAGTATTAATTTAACTTGGCACAAATGAATGTACTTTAAACACAGAAAAATAAAAAAATTGGCTGATTTTTTTTGAATTTGTAATTTGAACATTTATGGGAAATAGTTTTGCACATATAGAAATGATGGCGGAGTGATAATTTAGCATTAATGCCACACACAGCATGTATTCGGAAATGCTTGTGGTTTTCTAATTATGGTCTTCTGAGACGATAACTCCACCTCTAAAATGTTCTATACTCTACAGCACCTGTATAGAGAAAAAGAAAAAACGAAGATACACACTAAACTACGAGCATTCTTTTCACACGTGTTTGCACAAAATAAATATATCCCGGCCTACCGTTTGTTGTCAGATTACAAGTAATAATAGGGTATAAAGCCTTCGATTAGAATATTAAAAAAAAATTGTGGTTAAAGAAAATCGGACCACCGATATAGAATTCGACTAATCATGTCATTGAAAATTATTTTTTCATATATAATATACAAAAATGTAATAAAGTTCCAACTCACAAAGAAAACAAAAGGATTAATAATACTTCCTCTATCAGGAAGGAATAATTACCTATAAATTCTAAAACGGTAGTAAAATCAATTTTCATATAAATCGCAGTGAAGTTTTAGTGAAAATTTTCCCATTAAGATAAATGCTTTTGATAATATAACACGCTGACAAAAAGTGGCCTTTGCGGTAATATCGTGTGTGAATTGTTACGATATATTAATAGGATTAAATGGGGGGGGGGGCAGTATTTTGATATTTTTCCGTGGTCATATAATGTTTGATAATGATAATTCGATGATGTAAATAGACAATGTGACATACACACACACAAGGTTTTATCGCAAAATTTTTGGCTTGTGGCTATTTCCCATGAAAATCACATTCAATTACGAATCATATCTGACATCGGGCACAGTGCCAAAACAGAATAGAAAGCCAAGAGATGTGTTCAATTATTTGAGCGCAGTATAAGGCTGTGTGTAAAAGAGCGAGAGAGAGAGAGAGAAGTATGTTAAGAGGGTCGGCGACGCGTTTCGAAAAGGGTGTGAACGCTTGACAACTTACACTGTGTTATCTGGTAGTACCAGAATGCCATTCGTAATCCTCAGGTAATCTGCCCGTTAAGCGGGGATCATATGTCACGTGACATACAATCACATCAACGGCTCAAGATGGAGATTTTAATAGTAATTTTAACTAACCGAAATTTTTGGAGATTTGTTTCTTTCGCGTTTACACATTTTATGGTCACCGCGAAGCACCTAATTTTTTTAGTTACTCCTGTCTTAAATATTTCTCTTATTATTATAAAGATTATTCATCATTAATTTAAAAGAACCCTTAATACACTACTGACATCTACGATATCTGGCATCTGTAACAGAAAAACAAAACGATTATTTATAAAGTGATATAATTTTTTTTGCTCTCCTGTCATTTACAAAAATTATAAACTTAATTATCAAAATAAAGAAATTTTAATAGTTAAGAATATATTTATTAATTAATATTAATATTAATTTTCACTTAATAGTTAAGAATATATTTATTAATTAATATTAATATTCACTTATTTTTTTTAAGAAAATAAGTTCCTAATATTTATCAAACTGAGAAAAAATTGAAAACAAATTGAATAAGTTTTATTAGGTGTAAAATGTCTAATATGACATTAATGAGTGTCGTTATTTCCTGTGCTTATTGTTTCCGAAAAGCAGGTGAGACTTATATTACCAACTAAATTCAACCCTTTCAGACAAAAATTAATTTTTTATCACGTTCCCTTAAAACTGATCATCAAGAAAACGAATTTTAGAATCGATTATTGACTAACAATCTGGCAAGAAGGCGTTACCCTGAAATTGCGATCAGATTCGTGAAATTCATTTTTAAAACGAAAAATCAAAATTTTATATTTTATTTTATTTTTTGATAGCGCGACTGACACTTCCGTTATCGGGCACCTGTAACAAAAAATAAAAATTATTATTCATAAAGTAAAATAATTTGTAGAAATAAATAAACAATATTGAAGATGTCGTCCTTCTAAATAGAACTCACATGAAACTTTGTTCAGAATGTCTCACACTTTGATTGGTACATTTTTCACAGTTATACACAATTATCCTCCGTACCTGAAAAAGAGAAAAAAAATTAATTTGAGTTATATTATAATTATAGGAATAATTTTCCTACTTGGATCGTAAATTAGATCAGAATAGAATAAATAATTAGTAGAGTTATAAAATTTTGTTTTCCAGAATGTTTTTGTTATTAAAGTTGAAAAAATTTTTTTTTTGACAAATAATATATTATTATCTCGCGAATTAGATTCCCAATTTTTGTCCTAATAAGGATGAGATTTTAGGAAACAAAAAATATCCATTGAAAACTAAATGGTCATTATGAATTACAGCCGTGTAATTTGCTCTTTCTCGCAATGTCATTTGCGGTGTGCAAAATCTGCTGGAAGGGGAGCGGGAGGTTATAATAATTTTTGCGCAGCATTTAGAAATGTCCGGTCCGTCACGAAGTACAATATTACATTTTCTAAAATGCTTTCGGGGACTGATGGTCGACGAAGAGCCACAAGAAGGGACTTCTAATAATAGTTTATAGTACAGGGCAAATCTCGTGATATTTTTTTTTCTTAAATTTTTTTATTACGACGCAACGATTGCGTGCAGATTTCAAAATTTTTTCTTTCCAGTAATTATGTCTCACAGTTAAAAAAAAGTTTCTAGTAATTAATTTTATCATCAGTCGCTATTTTTATACCCTATTTCGTCTATATTTTCCAAAAAAAGGGAATCAATTCTGAAAAAATGTTTTTGTTCAACAAAAGAATTTTTAGGTTAGTTTAAATAGTTATCGGGCGGTCAATTTTCAATATAGTTTAAAAACCGCAGGAATCTATTTTTATATGGTTTTTGTGGGTTTTTTTCATAATTGGTTTCTCTTATGATGGTTCTTCTAAATATCAGGATGTGCCGATTTTTATAGGTCCATTATATGCGTGACGTGCCAAACCTTCCAATATAATACGACTAGTAAAAATCACAGCAGAAAATCATCTATTCTTTCGTCTATAATTATTTTTTTTTCAACACGTAACACCGATGTTGGTTATTAACTCAAATGAGCGTGAATCGATCTACCATGTTATGGAT